>CAJUXJ010001641.1:0-41717 GCA_910589775.1 Avena eriantha
TGTACGAGCCGGATACTCTGGCGCGGGTTTCCTGCTCGTGTTTCTTGAGCGGAAATCCTCGCCTTTGGGCCTCAAATCCGCAAAAAAACTGGCCAAATCGGGCTGGGGAAACGCAGGATAAAGCTGGACCAACTCCTTAGACAAGGTTTGGTCGGATCAAAACCACAAATAACACTCCAAATCAAGAGATCGATCAAAAGCAAATATGGGCTGTTTTTTTGGGGGATTTTCGAATTTTTGGTGGATAGAAGAAAATTTTGTGGGGGAAATCGTGAGCAACGAAGCTCTTGATACCAATATGTTGAGGGCAAACCTCTAGGGTGGCCCGATCATTCGCAATTCCCTTTCAAATCGAGGGTGGAGTGCGGGGGAAGGAGGGAAGGATGAACACGACGAACACACGCACGAAGAACGCGATGAAACAACACATACGCAAAACCACGATAAACACCAATAGCTCACGCCGGCGGTGACCGGTCCGGCGCAATCCCTAGGATCGGCGTCGGGCGGAGGACTCTCTCTTGAACGGCACGGCGAGATGGGAGACTCGGTGAGATCTTGACGTCTAGGCAAAGGGACACCGATGCCTAGGCCTTGTACAACGTGGAGGCACAATGCAAACTCCAACGAGGTTTGGGGATATTGGTCCTCCTTCGTCAAGGAGCATGAGGCAAGAATTAGATAGATCCACAAAGGGTTTCCACTAATTCCAATATCAAGCCTAGGTTTTACAATGGAGGTGGGGGTCTATATATAGGCGAACCACAAGTTCAGGGGTAATTCAGGCATTAAAGTAGAGTTCTGGGCGAAGTAGAGGGGTACATGGGCCATAGGGCCCAGCTAGGCTCGCAGGCCCATCTTCAGGCCAGACAGTCCGGGTCGGAACGGCCGGACAGTCCGGGGTGGCCGGACACTCCGGGCAGTGTGTCTGAACTGGCACATAGAATGTCCGAGTCGAGACGGGGCAGGGGTAGGCCGGACATCCGGCTGAGTCACACCGAACACTCTGGCTGGGTCGGACACTCCGGCTGGAGTCGGGCGGACACTCTATCTCTGGCAGCTTCAGCTCAGGTGCAGCTTCAGGGCTCGTGGGTCGACGCGGCGGGGGCTCGTACCTGATGATGCACAAAGTAGTGGTATGAAGTAGCACGCCATCCAAGGAGGTATCAAATTGGCACGAAGAGAGGAGCGAGTTCACCTTAGCTTGGAGGAGTTTAGCTCGGGCACGAGTCATCGGTCCACTTGGGGGACTTGTTGTTGTAGATGTAGAAGCGTCCGTAGGACGGGCTGCATCACATGGGATAGATTTTTATGCCAACCTAATTGTACTTGGAACCAAAGGATTGGAAGTAGTACTAGGTACGGATTGGATGTCAAGGCATAAAGGACTGATAGACTGTGCTAAGAAAGCCATCACCATGACCAGTAGCTCTGGAGTAACAGTAGAGCATATATCTGAAACCTTACCTCGTGAATTCAAGTAAAACAAGAGCCTAGCCCTACCCACCATAGACCAAGTCAGAGTAGTCTGTGAATACCCCGACGTATTCCTAGATGAATTGCCAGGTATGCCCCCGGATAGGGATATTGAGTTCATTATCGAACTAATTCCCGGAACCGGACCCATAGCCCAGAGACCCTATAGCATGAACCCCTCAGAGTTAGTGGAACTAAAGAAGCAGTTGGATGCTATGTTAGCAAAAGGCTTGATTCAACCAAGCGCACCGCCATGGAGATCACCAGTTTTATTTGTCGACAAGAAAGATGGAGGCAACCGTTTGTGCACAGATTACAGAAAGTTGAATGAGGTCACCATCAAGAACAAGTACCCCTTGCCAAAGATAGAGGATCTATTTGATCAATTGACTGGAGCCCAGGTATTCTCAAAGATTGATCTTAGGACTGGTATCACCAACTTAAGATTAGTGCAACAGATATTCCGAAGAGACCGCCTTTACTACTCGCTATGGTTTATACGAGTATACGGTTATGTCTTTTGGATTAACCAATGCCCCTGCTTATTTCATGAATCTCATGAATACGATCTTTATGAATTTTCTAGATAAGCTTGTAGTGGTGTTTATCGACGACATCCTTATGCCAAGTTCAGCAAGTATGAGTTTTGGCTGAAAGAAGTAGGATTCCTAGGACATATTGTGTCTGTCGGAGGAGTCTCTGTTGATCCCGCCAAGATCAAAGATGTTGAAGAATGGGAAGCCCCAACCACTCAAACCCACGTCTGTGCATTTCTCGGATTAGCGGGATACTACCGTAAGTTCGTAGAAGGATTCTCGAGCATCGCCAGGACCCATGACCCAATTGTTGAAGAAGGACAAGAAGTTTGAATGGACTGACAAATGTGAAGCCGGTTTTCAACAGCTTGAAGAAGAGATTGATATCAGCCCCAATATTGATCATGCCAGACATCAAGAAGTCGTTTGATGTGTATTGTGATGCATCCAAGATTGGTCTAGGATGTGTATTGATGCAGAAGGCAAAGTTATCGCGTATCTATCTCGACAACTAAGCAGCATGAGCAGAACTATCCGACCCATGATCTTGAATTAGCAGTCGTAGTTTTGGCATTGAAGACATGGCGTCATTATCTGATGGGTAATCGCTGTGAGATTTACTCAAATCACAAGAGCATGAAGTATATTTTCACTCAGAAGGAGCTGAATATGAGGCAAAGGAGATGGATAGAGTTAATCAAGGATTATGACCTTGACATTCACTATCACCCCGGCAAAGCCAATGTGGTAGCGGATGCTCTTAGCAGATTGCCGTGTAGGCTAAACACCATGATCAAGGAGAAGCAGCCAAGTTTGTATGAGGAGTTGGAGAAGTTTAGGACTGAATTAGTTAGTAATCGATTCTTAGCTAGCATTGAACTTCAACCCACGTTGATCAGCCAAATCAAGGAAGCCCAGAAGGGAAATGAAAGTATCTATGGAATCAAACGTCGTATTGGTATAGGAAAGGTACCTGGATTCACTGAAGACGAAGAAGGAGTTCTGTGGTACAAAGGACATATCTGTGTGCCAGCAGATTCGGAGCTAAAGCAGGTTATCATGCAGGAAGCTCATGATACTCTTTATTCTATCCACCCTGGAGGAATGAGATGTATCAAGATTTGAAGGAGCAATTTGGTGGCACAAGATGAAGAGAGAAATCAGAAGCTACATCGCCAAGTGTGACATCTGTCAAAGAGTCAAAGCAGAGCATACAGAGACCTGCAGGACTGTTGCAACCCTTCAGATTCCGGAATGGAAATGGGATTCCGTCGGAATGGACTTTATCACCGGTTTGCCTACTTCTAGTAGGGGAAATGACACAATCTGGGTCATAGTTGATAGACTGTCCAAGGGTAGCTCACTTCCTACCTGTCAAGACAACCTATCAGAGTTCGAAGCTAGCAGAACTGTATATTGCTAGTATTGTTAGTCTGCATGGAACCCCAAGACCATCGTATCAGATCGAGGAACCCAGTTTACCCTCGAGATTTTGGCAGAAAGTTCAGGAAGGATTGGGAACAAAGTTGAATTTCAGCACCGCTTATCACTCGCAAACTGATGGACAGACTGAGCGAGTCAACCAGATCCTACAGGATATGTTAAGAGCTTTGTGTTGGAATACGGATCAAAATGGGAAGACTACCTGCCTTTCGCAGAATTCTCATATAACAACAGTTATCAAAGCTAGTTTGCAAATGGCACCATTTGAATTCCAATACGGAAGAAAGTGTTGTACCCCTTTGAATTTGTCGCAAGTAGGAGAGAGTCAGATCTTTGGACCCGACATTCTCTGAGAAGCCGAAGAGAAGGTTCACAAAGTCTATGAGCACCTCAAGACTGCCCAATCCAGACAAAAGAGTTATGCTGACAAGAGAAGGAGAGACCTGACTTTCAATGTTGGAGATTTTGTATATCTCAAGGTTTCACCATTGAAAGGAACCCAACGCTTTAGTCTGAAAGGAAAGTTAGCCCCCAGATATATCAAGCCCTTCAAGATTCTGAATCGTTGAGGAGAAGTATCGTATCAACTGGAACTGCCTGAAGAGATGTCAGCCATCCACAATGTGTTCCAATCTCGTTACTTCGCAAATGCCTGGAAGTGCTAGAGAAGACTGAAGTTTTCAAGAACATCGATCACAGAGCTGTGGAAATCAATAATGACCTGACCTATCATGAAGTGCCTATCCGTATCTTGGAAGAAGCTTACAGAACCACCAGGACCAGGAGTATCAACTTTCTCAAGATCCAATTGAGCAACCATACCGAAGATCAAGCCACTTGGGAGCGAGAAGAGTACATTAGGATAGAGTTCCCAGATCTCTTTAGTTCCTAGTTTTCTTTGTAAATCCGGGACGAGATTTTGTTTAAGGGGAAGTTTTGTAACTTCCAAACTTTAATCCAAGGTTATTAAGATCCAAATCATCAAAATTAGGGTTAACAAAACTTTCCCAATTAAAATTATTAAAGCATTCATATGTGTGTGCATTTAAAATAGGAGTGTTTTGAATTGCCATGATTAAGTGATCCATTGCTTGTAAAATGACTCTTAGGTGAAATAAACATCATCTAGATCATTCCCAAACAAATCCAAAGAAAAACAAATCAAAATGAATAAAAGAAGCAAATGGTCATTTGTTGCCAAATTAACTACCATGCCTACTTTGGCTATTCCTAGAACTCAAAACCTAACAGAAACAATTGTGGATCTTTGCAACCCCTTGCTAGTAACATAATGATGTACTAAGGTCCACTTTGTGATCTGTCAAAAACATTCAAACACTAAATTTAAATGACATTTGAAAATAGAATCTAGTGTAGGTATCAAGATCACCCTATTTCAAAAACCATTCAAATGAGCTCAATTTTCAAAAACCAAGCACCCACAGAGTCTCAAGCTTAGTACTAGCACACCCACCAAAATTCTTTTCAACATTCAAAAGTAATTTTCTTGCGGACATTTTTACAAACACATGGTAGGCAGGGTTTACACTCTAAAAATAGCTCACTGTTTGTTGTACAAGGGTTTTGCCCCCATTTGATCTCCATTTAATCCCTTTGTGTCCATTTGATCAAACAAGGCCAGTAGCACCCCATCCCTACCCCCTAGTGGCAATGCCATACCATGCCGAGCACCATGCATGCCGGCCGACAATGCCATCGCCGCAGCAGACCACTCCTCTCCCCCTCACCATGTCTACTAGCTAGCCCACACCTCACCGCCACTCTCTGTCCCCTCCTGAGCACAGCCGAGCCGTGGACCACCGCCAATGCGCCGCGCCCAGTGCGTCTGCACCATGCCGAGCATGCACCAGAGCGCCGCGCCCGACACGCGTGCACACGCCGCCCCTCGACCGCAGCCAGCGCCCACTACTTCGCCATGACCCTAGGAACACCGCAGACATGCCCGTCCGCTGCCCATTGCACCACAGCCACCGCTCACGGTGAAGACCGCCACCTCTGCCGCTCAGAGCGTGCGCACCGCCGACCAAATGCCACCACCCCTAAGCCTGCATTCAAGCCATAGCGCACCGCCAGGAGAGCAGCCACCGTCCCCTACCTCGAGCCACGCAGCTAGCACGTTGTGCAGCCCTCGCCGGAGCCGCCCGCCCATGCCTCTCGGTCGCGTCGTCGAGCTATAAATAGAGGCCACCCCAGCCATTTTCTGCACACCACTCACCTCCCCTCTTGCCACTGATCAGTTCCCACTTCTCCCCGGAGCCGCTTGAGCTCGCAGTCGCCAAAATTTCACCGGAGCTGGCCGCCTCTGGAGGAGAAGGGCCCCGTTGATTGCGACCACCCCCAGAGCTGCCTCGACCATCCCTGAGTTCGCCGTCGACCACCAGTTCGTTTGCCCCCATCGTCGTCGTCGCTGGAGCCTTGGTATGCCCCCTGAGCACCCCCCACCGATCCGCTAGGGTTAGAGTTCGCCGGCGACCTATTCGTCGTCAACGACGAGCCCCAACCGTTGATCCCCGTTCTAATCTAACGGCCCACATCGCCCCGTACCGCTTTGTGTGTTATGAGCCACTGACCGGTGGACCCCCCCTGTCAGTTGTGCCCCACGCCGCGTAGTGCCACTGGGCCGGCCCGTTAGCTTTCCCACGCGACCCATTTAGTTTGAATTAGGATTTTTCTTTTTACATTGAATCTAGTTCCGTCCCTTAGTTTAAAAATAAATTTGGAGAGATTTACAAATCCAAATGGAGTGATTCCAATTTTTTAGAAAGCTACTGAAAAGATCTCTCCTAGTAAAATAATAAGACAGAAGCATTTTCACCTTGCATCATTTTTTGTAAAATCAACCATGATAGCTTTTGAGTTGATTCCAACTCTCAATAATCACATTTCACCATATCTATCTGAATATGTAATAATATTGAGGTTTACATGTAGTGACTTTGGACTAGTACCAAAATAATGCTATATGTAATAAAACTGATGGTTGGATTCGGATGCGACACCATTTCAAATTTACCGTACAACCACATTACCTGAATTGGGTAAGGCTTAGACGGAAGTTTATATGCATTAGTATTAGTTCCCTCGTAGGAGAGGTCTGAGCTGAGGCTACCTCTCGATGTTGTCCACCTATGAAGTGCCCAAGATGACAAATGGTCATGGTTGGGAGGCCATGCTCATAGGAGAGGTGCTTATACTAAGGTGTGTAAAGGAAAAGTTATGTTTGATTATCTGCATACTAAGTATGATGATTCAGGGCTATCCCTGACAGGTGTATCGAATCTTGTGGTGAAAGTGTACCACCTCTGCAGAGTGTCAAACTATTCGAATAGCCGCGTCCACGGTTATGGACAGTTGAAATGGCCATACTGCTTCGTTGTCAGATATTTTCAAAATGACTTATGAAAGGAATGATGAATCTTGACTTGACCACAACAGGGTTGTGTTTATGACAATAGCTTCCCAACTTAAGTGATTCTAGAACTTTATTTTATATTTCTTTGCTTCCGAACTCAGCTTAGGTTTCAAACTTAACTTTATAGTTAAACTTAGATTTAGCACTTTAACCTAGAACTATACTACTTGTTAATGGTAGTTTGCGAGTACTTAAAGAGTACCCATGGCTTTTGTCCCTGGCTATTCTCATGGCCAGACTATGAAGGAGACTACCAAGATGATGGCCAGCAGGACGGCTATGATAACTAGGACTATCTACCTTCGTCAGCATTGCATGTGCCCCTGAAGATGGACCCCACCGCTACGCTTATCTTTTATTTCCACTGCTTGTTGTATTAAGACTGGATCATGAGATCCTTATTTGTGTAAGACCTTATGTATGGTTTGTAATGGATGATGTACTATGATATCCAATCTATTATGTCTCGCAAAAATGGTAATCATGGGATTGCGATGGATGACATAACAGGCATCTAGGATTAAAAATCCGGGTGTTGACATTTTGCTTCCTACATTGAAGTTCCTTAAAAGAAGTGGAATATGTATCATGAACCTTATAAAGATATTGCTAATTGTGTTCCTACAAAAGATACTGAAGTTTATACTGCTAATCATGTTTACATTCAGAAAATACCTTTCCTAGTTAAGATAAAGGAACATTCTATGGTAGCTAGTATGGTTAATAAAAGTACAAATAAAGTTGTTGAACCTGATGAACAAGTAGCTGTTGAACCTATGATAGAAAATGTGAAAGACTTTGTCACTAAATATGTAGGAGATGGACACACTATTCCTTGGAAGGATACTTCTAGTATTGTTTCACAAATTAGTGTTATGAGAACCAACGTCCCTGTGTTTTCTATTAGAGTAAGTGATCATTACTACAATGGTTCTTGTAATAGTTATATTGTTAAATTTATGCATGATACTGAGAGAGGGAAAGTGTTCTTATGCATCTCAATAATATTAAGTTTCCTTGCTTTATGCTGAAAATCTTTATGTTGCACTTGTTTTGCCTTCCTATGCTAGCAGTCCATGGTTCCAACAATTTGTTTGCTTACAAAATTCCCTTGCATAGGAAGTGGGTTATACTTAAACATGTGTATTTTTGTTTCTTGATGCTCTCTTTTACTTCAATTCATATTCCTATGTGAGCATCATTGAAATCATCATGCCCATCTTAATGGCTATAAAGAAAGAGCCTTTTTGGGAGACAACCCAATATATTTGTGTTTTTAGTTTGTTTTTGTTTATTTGAGTCTTGGAAGTTATTGCTTCTGCAATAACCTCTCCTTCTCCTTTTTGTTTGGTTTTTGGGACAAGATCAACCTCTAATGAGAGAGAAGTAAGATTTGGGGAAGTTGGTGTCCTGAACAGATTTATGTGCTTCACCATAAAAATTCGTGAAAGATCTCTGTACATCGGACTGAGCTGTAATATTTTATGCTTTTGCCCCAAGTTGTTATTTAACTTTCGTTAGTTTTGCACTTTTTCATTTGAGCAACAGAAGACTTTCGAAAAAACTGGTCTTTACCTATTGGTCTACTTTGCCAGATTTTTGCCACTCTAGCATTTGCCTCTTAAATCGATTTCCTTTTGAATTCTTATGGGCTTTCAGATGGAGTTGTTTCAGTAGCTTATGTTTTGATGGATTTCAGTTGAAATTTAACTTAAAAGGTTTATTACCTTGCATGCACTAATGTTGCTAATGAGAATTGTGTGAAGTTTTGTGTGAAAGAAATTTCCAAGTTGTAGGAGAAAATGGTGTAACGAGATAGTGAAAGGTTAAATGACTCAAGCAATATGTGTATGAAGATGAAGATATTGATGTTATTCAAGTGCTAACTCTAGAAAATTTTATCAAAGACCAAGTTTAGAGACCTACTGAGTCCGTTTTCGAATAGGTAATAGTTCTCGTTAGAAAAAGTCCACGAGTTGTCCAGTTATATTTTTGGAGTTTTTATCCAACAAGGAAAGCAACGAAGCAAAAGAGGGACGGAAACGGAGCCAGGGTGGCTCACATCACCCTTTGGCACGATCCCACCTGGCCGTGCCACCAGGTGGTGTGGCCGCCCTGGAGTCCATCTCCGACCCGTTTTCTCCTAGTACTTTCCTTTTGTTGTAAAACTTCGTAATATATATATATTCCCCCGGATACCCCGAGGTTCGTATATCGTGTTCTCGTCGTGTTTTTGTTTCGATCTTTTTTGTTCAGATGTCGTTCAGGGTTTGTCTTCAAAGGATTACGAGCTGCGATGCCGTTGCGAGCTCCATCGCAATCTTGAGCAGAAGACTCTCGTGGGACGGGTAAAACAAGAAGGAATCACAACTAGGTGCGAAGACATGGATCGGAATATTGGGGAGGAAGTAAAGGACATGAAAGAAAGCATGAAGGGGTTGATACCTCCAACTCTAGACCTTAGTCCCTGCCCTACAGCAGTGGAAGCTCTACGAGTAACTGATGAGTTCTACGACAAGTACCTAGTTTTGAAGAGGAAGGTGGATATGCTTCAGGAGGAGAATAGCAGGCTTCGCAAGATGCTGCAGGGTTTCCTCGTGCCAACCGAGAGAACATCACTACCACCGAAGGAGTAATTCGTCATCAGGTTTTGTTATCCCCTTGGTTTGTTCCAAACTTGGGGGAGTACCGCGGTATCACATCACTATCTTCTATCTTTTTACCTTTTTAGTAGAGTCATATCATGAATAGAGAAGTTATTATATGTGATGGTTTGCATTATGGAAGTGTCCCCCCTCTAGTTAGATATCTATGTATCCGTTGGTGTGAGTTGCCATTATGGAATATTAATGAGAAGTTCTATCATTTACTCTTTTGCATATCTTATATTAGTTTTCAATTTCTGTTATATGATTGATCTTGTTATTAGTATTGGTATCACTTTGGGATCATTGAGTAAATTTAGTTGGTTTTGGCAAACTTGGCTCGGTCAGTAGCAACACTATTTTGAGAATTGAATGGAAAAGATAAAAGTACTCTTAAGAAATATAATTTCATCATCTTTCTTTCTTGATTCATAAGCTTAGTATTCACTAGTTAAGATCTTCTGTGCTTCCAAGGAAGATTGCATGTTTGTTTTTATCACTTGTATGTTTGTTTGTCCTTGCTAGCTAAAAACCTGTACTGAGAGGAAATGATTCTCGTGCATCCAATCCTTAAACCAAAACCTATGCAATTTGTGTCCACCATACCTACCTATTAGCATTATTTCTATTCCAAATAAATTCATGTTTTATCTACCTTCCGAATATAACTTGTTATGTGAAAGTTAGTGATTAAAGCTCTCACGAACTTGATGGCATACTTTACTTTTTGCACTTAATAAACTTGAACCGTTGTGCCCATCTATGTTGCGTATATGCTTGCGCTTTGTAAGTTGTGAATTAGCAAAACCATGTTGTCATGGGGAATGCTTTCAACATCGCACTTTATTTAGTTGACATCATGCTCTTTTGTTTATGGATGTCGTCGGTGTGAAATGAAAGGGGAGCTTGTAAGTCCATGGAGTTATGTATGGGTGTTAGAGAAACGCCTGGGCCGCTGGTCTAATCCATGCCTAATCATGGTGGAAACCTACAGCGTAACCATAATGAGCAATCTATGAAGCATTCTTCTTATAAAAAATAGAGATAGAGATTGAGAAAAGAAAAGAAAGAAAAAAAGAGATGAGAAAAGAGGAAAGAGAGAAAAAAGCACCATTTTCCCATGGTAAATAAGAAGATTGCTGAGATGCTTGTTGTCTGCTTGCCTTGTCATTTTGATATGGGGATTCTTCTGTATCATCGGGAAAGGGGTACCCTGTTGGCGGTTCTCTATGATACACATATAGTTACTATGACAAGAACTTACCGGTAACTAAACTTGAGTAGCATGAGGAGCGGCCCTCATATTTAAGGGACATGAGATTTTCAACTTACAACTTGTCAAGCATATCATCATATTTGATCACTTTAACCTTAATCACCTAAATATGCCTATGATAGGGCAATGAGAGTTGAAAGCTAATAAGTACCATAATATTTGGAAGCTCGTTATGAAACTTGCAATCCCTGCTTCCCTCTGGGAAGGGCCTATCTTTTGCTTTTTAGTTGAGTCAGTAAACCTATTCCCTTCTATCTCAGCAAGTATTTTGAGTTGTTGTGTTTCGTTCATTCATATGATGATTTATTCAATATTGTTTCTTATGTTCCTTGTTTTGCATATTGCTCTTATCTTAGTGAGTATTACTTTGAAAGCTATCATTGAAAACCCGTTATGTGTGAACTCCTGCAAATTGTTAACTATTCTTTGAGCAAGAGCAAAGTTTGCCATTACCAATTGTGATTTATTTTGTGTATCTTTATTTGTGTTTCCTTTACCTATTGCAAGTTAAGTTATATAATGGTGAGTTGTCTTCTGTTATGATTTGTGTATTGATGAATGTGATGCTTCTTGTCCGTATTCTTTTATTGACTCTTCACTCCATAAACCTGGGTCATGTTTATTGAGCCCAGTTTTCGCTTGGGGGCAAGCGAAGTTTAAGCTTGGGGGGAGTTGATACGTCCATTTTGTATCACTATTCTATATCATAATTTACTGTTATTCATTGATACATTTCATATTAAGAGATGATACTTATGTTATTTCATCTATTTTTGCATGGTAGATGACTTTTGGAGCATGGACCGCTGCAGTTAGAATTCTGATGGAAAAGGGGCTGTTTGGAGGCGAAATTCGTGAAGATCAGAAAATCCGGGAAAATACATGGAAAATTCTATTTTCTGGAAGACGAAGGATGCTTGAAGGGGGAGTGGAGATGGGCCATAGGGGTTGCACACCACCCCCTGGCGCGGGCCACCCCTGGCTGCACCACCAGGTGGTGTGGCCACCCTAGCCCACTCTTGGCTCTCCCCTTTGGCGTCTATTATCCCCACGAAACCCTAAGCCTAAGGGAGGGACGATAGAAAGATTCCGCCGCCTCAGAAAGATCTCTCCGGCAGACAGATTTCTGCCGGGGGAATTCCTTCCCGGAGAGGGGAGATCGTCGCCATCAACACCACCATCAAGCTGGACTTCATCGGGATCATCATCATCATCATCACCATCATCATCTCCACCAGCACCATCATCACCACTCCATACCACTATAACAATTAGGTTGAATCTTGCATAGTTCTTAGGGGAAACTTTCTCGGTGTTGATTACTCCTTGTAGTTGATGCTATTGAGTGAACCATTGAATTATTGTTCATGTTCAGTTTGTTACTTATCATTATTTCATCTCTGATCTTGATCCATATGATCTCTTGTGAGTAGTTTGTTTAGTTCTTGAGGACATGGGAGAAGTCATGTTGATAGTAGTGGAGTTGGGTTGAGAAAGATTCAATGGTTTGATATTTAAGTTGTGGTGTTATTCTTCTAGTGGTGTCATGTGAACATCGACTACATGACACTTCACCTTTATGGGCCTAGTGGAATGCATTGTGTATTTGGCTACTAATCGTAGGGGTTGCCGGAGTGACAGAAACCTGAACCCCCGTTAGGAAACCATTGCACAAGGGACGTCAGGGTCTTAGAGTTTAAAGCTGTGGTTAGGTTTCTATCTTAATTACTTTCTTGTACTTGCGGATGCTTGCAAGGGGTATAATCACAAGTATGTATTAGTCCTAGGAAGGTCGGTACATTAGCACAAGTTCACCCACACGACACTTAGCAAACTAAAGAAGAGTAATCAACTAAATGAAGCGAAAGCACTTGACGATATTCCCGTGTGTCCTCGAGAACGTTTGGTCATTTTAAGTAATACAACCGACTTGTCCTTTGCTGAAGAAAGGATTGGGCCACTTGTTGCATTTATTATTATTGTGTTTTATTTACTCGTACTTTATTTACCTGCATTATCAAAAACTCCTAAAAATCCTTTTGCTAAGTATTTACAGCGAATTCCTGCTCCAAGCCACTCGCCAACACCTTCTGCTCCTTGTTGGGTTCGACACTCTTACTTATCAAAAATACTGTGATACACCCTCTATACTTGTGAGTCATCAGGTTCAATCCAAACGACCAAGGTCTTGGATATACTCTGTCTTCATCAAGATAATGACGGTGTGCCCATATTTTGGTATAGATAGGTCGGTGCATGTTATCATGCATGGTAAAGAAGTAAAAGTATTTTTTGAAAGGAAGTGCGATCAATATGGCTTAGAGTTCATAGCATGTGCCATTTATTTACTATAGTACATAAAGCGGTTGGATAAATTACATGTTATATTTTTGAAGCTTAATTTTCTAGCTAATTTCATCCACTCAGATGACTTTCCGTCGATTTGTCGAATTAGGTCTAAATTAATATTCTACAAGTGTGTGAGAGCTAGTTCAATAGTATAACCGAGTGTTAAGTATAACAAAGTGACACGTCATCTATTGTCGTCTTTATACCAGCATGTAAATACCTAACATTTGAACTATAGAACAACTAGCATTACATGCAGCAACCTCATCAAAAAGCAAGAAAATTAAATAGGAATAAAATGAAAAACATTTCTATGCCTGCTTGAAAAATCCTAAAATTTGGGAATTGTAAGAAAACATGATTCACTTTGTATGAAAGTTGGGGTGGTGGCATTCTTTATTTATTTTTTGGAACCGGGGTACCATAGGTCCTGAAGGAGCGAGACACTCCAATTAGCGCACTAGGGTTTGTAGTCGACGCAATGTGATCTGAGGACCTTTTTGTAATTATTATTACTTTTGAGACTTTTTGTATTGGTGTAGATGATTATTAATCTAGTAGATTGCTTTAATTTCGGGGATAAAAACGGTTGCTGGAAGTAGATCGGTGTGCCGTACCAAGGCACACGTGCGTAGCGCCACGCTGTGGATGAGGAAGAGACAAGCCGGACTATGCACCCGCAGCTACAGAGAAGAGATCGATGGAGGATGGATGGTGAGAGCCATCGAAGGAGAGAGAAAACATAACTTGTTTTGCGTGCATATTACTAGTAGTAGGTATATATATTTACTACTAGTGGAGTGTACCCTGTACCTCATGTCAGCAGCCCATCATACCCTGTACCTCATGACATCGCACCACCTTCGACTCCTCCTCCCGCTGCTCTCGTGCTGCCTCCTTTTTTTTGGAAGGAGCCGCCTCCCTTTTCGAGTAGTACTACTATGGAAGTGGAGTACTTTGCTTTACAGAAAAAATATTTTCATCGCTTAGAAAATTGGAGTTGTTCCTTTTCCTAGTATTTGGAAACTCCCATTGACAAAGTTGTTTACCAAAGCCAAAATGTGCGCATCTACTTTCTTGTAGTACTACTACTGAATTCCCATAAACTTGGATATGTCTGTGACATTGCTTGGTTGCTCGGCCTGAAACCTATTCATAGTTATACATGGTAGTCCATTTTTGTGAAGCGGGTTTTCCAAAAGTTGTGAAAACTCATGTTTATTATTTTTCATGGCAGGTAATACAAGCAAATGGGCGGCATGCATGATTCCCCCAATTTTTTGCCTATTTCTCTCTCTTTTTTCAAAGCAGGTCAAATTTGTCTGCATGCAAATTTTAGAAAGAAGTTGAATCTTTGAAAACTCTTGGTCGTCTTCTCGATATTTTGGCTATCTGGTGGGATACTTTTAAGTGCAATTAGCAGCTCACACGTGCTTTGAATTAATTTACCCTAATATTGAAAGACTCCCTATGATCCATATTAATGTTCATAGATTCAAATGTATGAAGTCATGTTTTTGTGCTAGATACATATACCCGAATCTAGACAAATCTAAGAACATTAATTTGAATCGGAGAATGTAGTGTAATTTAAGTGGGTTAATTTGTCTATGAACATTCAAAACTAAAAGAACCTAGGAATTGCAAGTAAAATATGCATGGTCTGCTATGTCCGGAAACATGGCACGCTTGTTAGCATGGTAAAGAAGTAAAATTATTTTCAGAAGGAATAACGTTTAATATGGTTTAGAGTTCATAGCATGTGCTGTTTATCTTATCTTACCTCTTACCACTATTTAGTGTACGAATAACTTTGAAGATTGACCGTTGTATCAAGACTCGGAAATCCCAATATTTCCAGCCGTTGGATCTTCTTTTCCATTCTAGCAACTAGAGCATTCTATTGATAGTCTTCATCACAATGAATGCTATGCACAAAACTCAAAACACTTCTCCATCATTCTAAAATCTTCTCCCTCGTTTCTCCAGACCATGTTACTAAATTTTGAAGTTTTTGATAGCTAATAATCATTCACTCTACATGATATACAAAGTACGAGAACCAAATATACATCCATACTTTATT
This sequence comes from Avena eriantha, assembly GCA_910589775.1. NCBI lineage: Eukaryota > Viridiplantae > Streptophyta > Magnoliopsida > Poales > Poaceae > Avena > Avena eriantha. Next base: position 15,245 of record CAJUXJ010001641.1, read on the forward strand.
GATGTTGATCAATTTTTTTCTTCTTTACTTATTTGAGTCTGTCAGACGTCTATTATTTGAGTCTCACGTGCAGGGCACGTGCAACTTACTAGTTTACTATAGTACTACATGTATTGGTTGGATAAATTACATGTTATCTTTTCAAGATTAATTTTATAGCTAATTTCACCCGAAAGTGCATCATGCTTCAATCAACATGGTCAGTGGAATTAAAGGTTACATCAACAATAGAAAATTACATCCAAGTCCATACAATTGGTACAAAGGCCCATAAAATTTAGCTTGGAAAGGCAATCGGGTTTGGCTAAATTTCAACCGAGCAGTTGAGCCATACTCTTCCTACTATTGTTTGCTTCACACACAAAACACAACACGCTCCCGCATGTTGATCATGGTCGAAGGGATGAGATTGCTCGGAACGAGTAGAGGAGCACAACCAAGAATCCGGTAAAACCAATTTGAGGAGTAAAGTCACTGTTGTACGTGGTTAACATCAGGTGAAGGTCCGAAGAGGTCAACCTACCCCATACCGAGTCGATTCCCCCAGCCGCACCTTCGCTGACCGCAGGTTCCTCACGGTCGAGCTCGAACTCGAGCATGTCCTGATGGTAAGCAAGGGCTAGCATAGGATCGATAGGCTCGAAGGAACCTAGGATGGAGTCATCTGCCATGGCCACGACGACCTAGTGCCCACCCGAGTTGTCTGGCATGGTCGCATGCTCACTGGCCGCAGGTTCCTCGCGGACGAGCTCGAACTCGAGCATGTCCTGATCGTAACCAAGGGCCAGCATAGGATCGATAGGCTCGAGGGGACCCAAGACGGCGTCGGCCATGGCCACAGCAACCTGGCGCCCACCCGAGTTGTCTGCCCCGGTCGCATTATCATTGGCTGCAGGTTCTCGGCGGAAGGATTGGCCACTGTCTCGCACAAGCTTAACTTGGCCATAGTTGATGTCCAGCCAGCGCACCTGCCCGGACGCACCTCCGTCATAGTCAAATGGGAGGCACACCGGGACCGACGCTTTGTTGTAGAGGTCCACCTTTTTTTGCCTGGCATGTTGACACCTCCGTGACGCGGCCAACGCAGGATCGGTAGCATCGAGGGAGCCCAAAATCACGTCATCAACTGGCAGGGCCAACGTACGTTTATCGTACGCGTCCAAGCGCTCTACAGAGGCGGCTCCAACGGCGACATGTTCCCGTCGGATGAAATGTTCCCGGTCCTGGCCTCGAGCCGAAGAAGACCTCCGAGGACGACACAGCCAATCCACCAGGATTCCTTCAAGTATTTGTGAGGGTAACATGCCTTTCGTGGAAGAAAGAAATTTCACTAGAGAGTAGAATGAAGGAGAAGTTGAACTGCATTTTGCGAAGGAATAGTATACTACTAGTAGTACTACTAGAATGAAGAATAAACAATAAGGGGACCTCTTTTTCGGTGATTTTTCTTTGACCAAGCATTTCTCCAACACTTCAAGAAATCTGCTAACTAGTGAGCTTTTTTTAACGACCATCGATTTTTCGGTCATAGATCTATGACCATTCTAAACCAACTGGTCGTAAGGCATTTGGGAGAGGCCAAACCTTGAAAAATTATGACCAATTTTGTTAAGAAGGTCATATTTTGCAAGCACGAAATGGTCATAGACGAATATAATTGATTTAAAGCATTGTATATAGCGGATTACGACCAATTCAGATGGTCGTAACATATAATGATAATATATTTGCATATAGAAAATAGTGACTGGACAGCAACCTAAGCAATTAGCATAGCTGTCATGCGATGTGTCTACCTAGTCATACATTGGAAGATCACTCAGAAACCCACACAGACCCAGCAAAAGAAATAAAAGGAAGGGAGCTCGAACTTGAACCCATGACCTCCCACTTCCTACAAGGCACAACAAACTACCAGGACACCACTACGATTGTGAAATAACATATGGTTCTAGCTACTACTAGTATTGGAACATACGGGACCCAACACATGAGCTGACACGGAGGACCCACATGTCAGGATTAATTTTCTAAATTTATTTCATAATTAAATCGAGCGGGACCCACCACATCCGCACGCCCCGCTCGTCGGTAAATAATCTTGGCAAAAATGAACTGGATTGGGTACTCGACTCGAGCCCTCCCTCCCTCCACTAAGTATACCAACCACCACACCACTTCACACTCTCGTGCAATATGCAGACGCAAGAGGTATAACTATCAAGTTTCTTTTGTGGGCTTGGTCCTCTAGCACATGAGGCCTCTGACCTATGGCTGATTGGGCTGGACTTGGGCCAATAGCAGCGTGCCAGTGCGCATAGCTTGCTGGGCTGGGCCATTTGGCTGGCGGATTCGCTCAGCCGGGCAATCCAACTACTTTTTTCTCTTTATTCTTTTTTGAATTTTTTTGTATCTTTTTATTCCTAACTCTAAATTGTGTCAAACAAAATTCAAAAAACTTGTCAAATTTCATAGAACATTTTTAGGATATTATATAACACTTTTAATTTTCAGAAAAAATACAAGAACATATTTTTCATCTAAAATCTTAATAGGTGTAAATAGAGATTTTGAATCATGGTTTTGACATTAGGGTTTGAGCCTCGGTAAAATTGCATTGGGTCTCTAATAAAATAGCATATTGTGAGTGTAAAAATGATTTTTGCAGAAAAACATGAGCATCATATAATGTACGTGTAGTTCAAATCTAATCCACTTCCTACCGATTTGGCAGGAATTTGTCTTTTTTGCTAGGGGTGGATGGAAAGGTTTTAGATACCATAGTTGGGACATTGGCCATCTAACATGGTCTAGTATTTTTTTTAAATAGGGTGGTACCATTTTGAAACTATCATTGGGTGGTTGCTTCACAAAACGCCGATTTTGGCACTCAGAAAATGGAAAATACTTTTTCCGTGCAACGAAATGGAAAATTTCCTCCTGCAACATTATTCTCCATCAAACAATGCACATAGGTGCACAATATGGACATATTATTACAAACTATGTCGTGATTCTGGCCATAACATTGGTCGTTTGGCCTGAAAGCCATTAAACCTCAAACACGATAGGTCATTTCTGTGAAGGTTTTTTCGAGATGCAAGCAATATACAAAGTTTAGTATTTTTCCTTGCAACTATGTCACATAATATGACACCATGCGAAATATTTACCTTGTTTGGACCGTTTTTTAATTTCTTATGCCCGTTTCAAAATTTTCCTATTTCAAACTATGGTCAAAACGACGGGTATGAAGGTAGGGGATGAGTCTCGCTAAATTTGCATTAGACCTGTGAAGAAATAACACGTTGCGAGTTTAAAAATGATTTTTAGAAAAAAATCATGAGCATTAGATCATATACTTGTAGTTTAAACCGGACCCACTTCTTGCCGATTTAGTAGACATTTGTCTTTTTTAGCATGGGTGTACGGAAAGGTTCCACATACCCCAGTTGGGACATTGTCTATGTAAGGTGGTATAGTATTTTCAAAGAATATGGTGGTAGCATTTTGAAACTATCATTTGGTGGTTGCTTCACAAAACACCCCAATTTTGGCACTCGGAAAATGGAAAATACTTTTTCCATGCAACGAAATGGAAAACTTCCTCCTGCAACATTATTCTCCATCAGAAGATGCACATGGGTGCACAATATGGGCATATTATCACAAACTATGTCGCGATTCTGGCCATAACATTGGTCGTTTGGCCTGAAAGCCATGAAACCTCGAACATGATAGGTCATTTCTGTGACGGTTTTTTCGAGATGCAATCAATATATCAAGTTTAATATTTTCTTTGCAACTATGTCACATAATATGACACCATGCCAAAGATTTACGTTGTTTGGACCGTTTTTGAATTTTTATGCCCGTTTCAAAATTTTCCTATTTCAAACTATGGTCAAAACGGCGGTCATGAAGATAGGGGATGAGTCTCGCTAAAATTGCATTATATGTATGAAGAAATAGCATGTTGCGAGTCTAAAAATGATATTTTTAAAAAATCATGAGCATTAGATCATATACTTGTAGTTCAAACCGGACCCACCTCCTACTAATTCGCCAGACATTTGTCTTTTTTTTAAATGGGTGTACGGAAAGGTTCCAGATATCCCAGTTGGGACATTGTCCATGTAAGGTGGTATAGTATTTTTGAAAAATATGGTGTTAGCATTTTGAAACTATCATTTGGTGGTTGCTTCACAAAACGCCCCGATTTTGGCACTCGGAAAATGGAAAATACTTTTTCCGTGCAACAAAATGGAAAACTTCCACCTGCAACATTGTTATCCATCAAAATATGCACATGGGTGCACAATATTGGCATATTATGACAATCTAAGTCATGATTCTGGCCATAACATTGGTCGTTTGTCCTGAAAGACATGAAACCTCGAACATGATAGGTCATTTCTATGACGGTTTTTTTGAGATGCAATCAATATACCAAGTTTAATATTTTTTCTTGCAACTGTGTCACATAATATGACACCATGTGAAACATTTACCTTGTTTGAACCATTTTTGAATTTTTTATGCCCGCTCCAAAATTTTCCTAATTCAAACTATGGTCAAAACGGCGGGCATGAAGATAGGGGATGAGTCTCGCTAAAATTGCATTAGATCTATGAAGAAATAGCATGTTGCGAGTCTAAAAATGATTTTAAAAAAAATCATGAGCATTAGATCATATACTTGTAGTTCAAACCGGACCCACTTCCTACCGATTCGCCAGACATTTGGCTTTTTTAACATGGGTGTACGTAAAGGTTCCAGATACCCCAGTTGGGACATTTTCCATGTAAGGTGGTATAGTATTTTTGAAACATATGGTGGTAGCATTTTGAAACTGTCATTTGGTGGTTGCTTCACAAAACGCCCCGATGTTGGCACTCGAAAAATGGAAAATACTTTTTCCGTGCAACGAAATGGAAAGCTTCCACCTCCAACATTGTTATCCATCAAAAGATACACATGGGTGCACAATATTGGCATATTATGACAATCTATGTCATGATTCTGACCATAACATTGGTCGTTTGTCCTGAAAGCCATGAAACCTCGAACATGATAGGTCATTTCTGTGAAGGTTTTTTTGAGATGCAATAAATATACCAAGTTTAATATTTTTCCTTGCAACTATGTCACATAATATGACACCATGTGAAAGTTTTACCTCGTTTGAACCGTTTTTGAATTTTTTATGCCTGTTCCAAAATTTTCCTATTTCAAACTATGGTCAAAACGACAGACATGAAGATAGGGGATGAGTCTCGCTAAACTTGCATTAGATCTATGAAGAAATAGCATGTTGCGAGTCTAAAAATGATTTTATAAAAAAATCATGAGCATTAGATCATATACTTGTAGTTCAAACCGGACCCACTTCCTACCGATTCAGCAGACATTTGTCTTTTTCAGCATGGATGTACGGAAAGGTTTCAGACACCTCGGTTGGGACATTGTCCATGTAAGATGGTCTAATATTTTTGAAAAATATGGTGGTAGCATTTTGAATTATGGCTTTGGTGCTTGCTTTACAAAACACCCGTTTTTCGCAGTCAAAAAATAGAAAATATCGTGAGCTAGTCTGCAGCCAATGAAATCAGTGGAATCTGTCTCCCATGGATCGTCCATCTCGGACACATTGGAACCGTTCAAATCCTATCCAACGTGTTATGCTCGCCAAAACAAGCACACCCGAGCCACTTACTCACGTTGCCCACCGATCGGCCTCCCCATCCCCAAACCCTAGCATTTTTCTCTCTCCTCCAACCGCCGCCGCTCTCTGGATCGGACTCCTGCCCCGCTCAATCCCTCCCCTCTCCTCGATCTCCTTCTCCCCTACTCCACCAGCACACCACCGACTCCAGACCCGGTCTCCGGCCGCCGCCGCCCGCATCAGTTCATAGGGTCGGCCTCCTTCTCCCCCACTTCGCCGTCGCCCCTAGCAGAACATCTTCTACACGGGTCTGACCCGGCAGGAGATGCCGCTGTTTCTATAACTTGCCGCGCTTCGCGCCCACCGTCGCCAACCACGACCGCCACCACATCTAGTGGGACACACCGCCGCTTCTGCAACCGCACGCACTCAGCCTCACCTACATGGACCCCATGCTCGACGGCTTCGACGGGGCGCTGCTGCGGGGCCGCAGAAGGATTGGCACGTGGCCGGGAAGTTTATGTCGGGAGGGTGGTGCGGGGAAGTACGGGACTGTGTCAACCATGTTGCCACCGTCAGCGGGCGTGACGACTGGCTGCTGTGGCCGAGGCCTGGGGCAGAGAAGCTACAGAGGTTCATTCACGGGGTGCTCAGGTCAGAGGCGTTCCCCATCAGCCAATGCAAGTATTGATTTCCTTCCACGCTTGTACAAAATCATGCATCCAAAACTCGTATTATTACACACATCCACATATCATATATAGAGACAGTGATTCCACATTAGTAATACTCCTATGGTTAGTCGGTTCCTGGAGGAGGAACATGCACGTCTGATGCACATATTCTGTTCTTATTTATCACATTTCAGATCATTTGTTAGCCTATGATACTTGTTTCATTATTCTATCTACATAACCTGCCTTCATGTTGTATGTGTATTTAGATCTGCTAGATTAAGTTTTACTTATTTTGACCTGCAACAACATCTATTTTTTAATTAAGTTAACATGAATCTATCATGTCCACACCCCTCATATCAACTGCACTGTCTATTATTATTTGTTTGGTCTGTTATCCTTATGCGGAGATGGGCACATTGTAGCTTCATGTTCACCATCAATGTCACATTGTATCTTCACTTTTTGTTATCATTGCTGTATTGGATATACATGCACTTGCCATTTGCATTCCTGGTGAGTTATTCCACTCACTCTGCTATCACCGTTAGTGCATCAGTAGGTAGTGTTCTAATTTACCTGTTGCATATCACATTGGTCTACTAGTAGTTGGGCACATATCTAAAACTTTCAGCTTAGTGGTAATTGTCCTAGTTTATGCTTTAGAGTTCATGAAACTAAACTCTGTGTTTATTCATTTTTGTTTGAGGTAACTGGCCACCAACTACAAGATGGTTATCAACATGCTCAACAACCTCGACTAGCTACTCATAATCACCTGGTGAGATCTGTCAGCGACATCCAATTGCTGATGCATACTCGTTTTCCTTTCTATTGCGTTTATGATGAGTGCAGTGTGATGACGAGCCAGGGTTGGTCTGAATCTTTAATGTCTCAAGGACTGCACCTAGCAGTGACCATGGCTGCTGCTGCTTTCCTATGACGGACACGAGGAAGCCAGGGACAACTGGGCTGGCATCTGAGCTGAGAATTAGCACTATGTGATCATGTGTTATATTTTTTAAACTACGAACTGATACATGTTTCTTATTTCCTTGGCTTGAAAACTGCAGTCACGTGTCCAAACTGCTTGCATTTTTTGTTATTATGCCCTATACTCAGCTATACTTGGTAAAACCTGTACTGTGATCTTCTATGTCACATTCTCAATCATGCTTCTACCCTGTCTTGATTGTATGCTTGTGAAATTTATCCTGGACTTCCATATATGTAGGTATTGCATTGGTGCTTTGTGTTTCTCATAATGCAATTTCTGCTACTATTTATATTAATACTAGACTAATCTGTTTCCTCTATTATTTGAGATGTGGCTGAACTGGAGCAAGGCGATGACGGCACCGACTAGCAGGAGGTTGGTGCCCTCTTCCTACTTAGGGAGAATGTCAAGGACAATGACGAGCTACAGGTTGATGTTGTTGACGAGTTGTCGGAGCTGCTGCAGGTCTATGTTCTGCCTCCTGTTGTTGACGAGATGGCGCTGCCGGCGAGAACCTGAGATGACTTGGAGGTCTCCTTGTTGAGCTGAAAGTCGAAAGTTTAGATGTTCTATTGCCGTGTCAAGTTATATATTATTTCAAATATTGCTTGGCTGTTTTGGCTGGAGCTTTCTCTTAGAAAGCCCTCTTGTTGTGTAAGTACTATTTGAAATATTACTAGGTTGATTGGCTCTACGTGTGTTTTAGAAGTGTCTAGCACCTGTACTAGACAAAATTTTATCGTGATCTTAAAAAGGCCTTGGCCCAGACAGTACATACTAGAATAGTAACTTGATCTTAAAAAGGCCTCGGCCCATATAGTAGTGGACTGAATAGTGTGCAATTTCGAAAATATCAGAATAAAATGGCTGAGAATAAAAAATAAATTAACCATAAAAGGCCCAAAAATCTCAATCAAAATGGACTTTAGAAAGGACAAAGCCCAAAAGAAAATGCACATTAAAAGGCCAAGATTTGTATAATTATTGGGCTTAGTCCATGTGAAGCACCAAACTGGACTGGGCTAAATCTGATCGACGACCTTTCGAATTGGTCACAGATTTTCCACGTAGGATTGGCCACGTAGGCTCTGATGTGGACAGGGCAGATAGTCTGTGACCAATACAGTTGGTCATAAAATCTGTGACCAACTGTATTGGTCATATACGTCTATGACCAATTAAAAAAATGTCGTGGTGTTTAACTAGTGACGCTCAACTTTTGACCTTATGTATTTGGTCACAAAAAGGTCACAAATTAAAAACTATGACCTTTCAGTGACCAATATGAAGGATCATGTATCACCAGATTTCCTGTAGTGCAAGGAATACTTTTTTTAGATGCTCCAAGGAGTATGGCGGCACGTGAGTTTTTTCGCAGTCGGTGGTTGTCCGGGGCATTAACTCACAAGAGAAATGACATATTGGTACTTGTAGGAGCCGTACTTTCAACTGGCCGCAGTCTAATCAGATAGTAGGAGTACTATACACCGTCCAAACAGAGGTGGCGAGCAGTTGGCAGCTCGAGCAACGAGTCTAGTAAATTCTTGGAGTATGTACTCTAGTATATAGTACTAGTATAGTAATAAGTTGCACATGCTTTAGTGCTCTGGAACATGATAGAACTATATAAGTATGTCATATTATCACTATATATTATCACTATATAGAAGTACTCCGACACGTGAGACTTGATCATATTCATACTTTTTTGAGCTTTACCTATTTTATAATCTTACCACACTATATTGTGTACGTAGTACTTTGAACTTTGAAAAATCGATCAAACCTGGAAATTACCAACATTACAAACCGCTAGGTCTTCTATCCATGCTAGCATATAGAATATTCTATTGATAGTCTTTAGCACAGTGAAAGCTATACACAAACCTCAAAACGCGCTTCTCATTAATTCTAGAATCTTATTCGTCATTTCTCTTGAGAATATCAAGTAATAGGTAGCTAATAGTAGTAGGTTGATTTCTACATGACAGAAAGTATAAGAACCAATTATACATCCTATACTTAATGGACATGGCTCGAAATTATAATTATTTTTCAGCATCACCGATTATAGTTTTATACAAATAAAAGATTATATATCATACGGTACATCTATTACTATCTAATTCTCATATGCAAGGCACATGCAACTTACTATAATCCTAGGACTCCGTATAAGGTACGCACTACTCCATCCCGGAGTACTTCTCCCTTTGTTTTTGATTATAAGGCCAGAGACCTTTTAAAATTGCGTGAGATTATAAGCCATATCTCATTAGTTGTTCTCTCTTTACCAATAATGCATTTCTTATTTTTTTCTCTCTCTTCTATGATGCAAGTGGAAATATTTGTGCATGAGGCAATAATAAGGTAGAGTAATTAACTTTCTTGGTTTTATTTACTTGGCTCTATGGCCTAAGGCTGGTCATAGGCGGGAGTAAATTAGAGTACTCCCTCCATTTCAGTTTACTAGTCATGCGCATATATCTAGGTTATCAATTTGAACTATATAATTTGAATTATATAATATAAAAATTATATCATTAGAAAATACAAAGTTTAAAGTTTCTGGTAATATATACCTCATACTAAGTTGCTCAATTTGGCGACATAGAAGTACGCGCAGGACTTGTAAACCGAGGGAGTAGTACCATATTACTACTACTCTAAGTTACTACCTTCATAGTAGTGGGTAGTGTTATAAGTGTAGAAACATAAGTATCAAACCTTATTTATTATTTCGTAGACACATTTTGCATTGAAAATCATGATGTGATGTTAACATATTACTTATGTTACTCTACTCCCTCTGTCCCAAATTACTCTACATTCTACGTTTGGTCAAAGTCAAACATATTAAAACTTGCCTAAGCATATTCTATAAAATACCAAGATTTATAAAACCAATTGCATACAATATAAAAGTATGTTTTATGGTGAGTCTAATTATATTTATTACATATTTTAGATGTTGATATTTTTTTATATATACAGTCAAAGTTTATAAAATTGGACTTTGAGTAAATTGAGATGGAGGGAGTATTTACTTCTCTCTTCATTAATTGCTTATCACATCATGTTTTTGCCGTAGGTTGCATCTATATAACTCCATCCGTTCTGGTTTATTAGGCATACACGTAGTTTAAGAACAATTATGACCACTAATTTTTGTCAATTTTTTTACATAATATGTTACAAAAATTATACCATCAGATTCATCTTCAAAAGAAGTTTTTAATGGTATATTTTTTGCGACACATGTTATATATTTTATTGTCTAAAATTGACAGTCAAACATTTTCTTAAACTCCGTGCGTGCCAAATAAACCTGGATGGAGGGAGTACCACTAATGTTACTCCCACTACGACTAGCCTTAGACTAGTCACATTGGAGAGGAGTACTACTATGATACAGTAGTATCACGTACTACTCCCTCCGTCCAGAAATAACTCTATTACATTTGGCTAGATACAAATGTATTTAGACATGTTTTAGTGTGTAGATATATTCAAATCTATACAAATTCAAGTCAGTTATTTCTAGACGGAGGGAGTATATTATGATACTAGTATCTGATACCATGTCCACAGTGCGTAGTACTACTATCATGTACTGTAGGTTACTTAGTAATAGTAGTATCATAGTCTTAGTATATTTATTGATTTGTAATCTCAAGATAAAATTGTGTACAAGATTTATTTGAGATTATTTTTTCTATGATACTCTACCTGTGATACCCACACAATCTTTGTCATCATTATTTGTCGTGACACATAAGCATTTTACATGCATGTAATAATGCATGATACGTACCACCTGATACCCCCATTGCGCTAGTCTCATCCCAAATAGAGGTAGAGTAGTAGTACTAGTACCTCCATCCCGGAGTAGTACTGGAGTATAGTATTTAGTCTTCCACGTAGCTCTAGGTCATCAAAGCGACGTGTACACCGGGTCAAAGGGAGATAATTACTCGGGACACACATCGCTTCCCTAGTTTTCTCCTGGCCAGTCTCTTGCCAAGTAGATAAGGTATCGGTTCATGGCCGTTGAATTTGGATGGACGGACGATATTTTCTAAAGTGAGATGAGGAGTCTAGTACTCCTAGTATTTAACTATAGTACCAGTCTCTATCACTTGCTCTCATAAATCCTCTCAGATCTGTGCTCCTCCCTCTGCTCTCTCGCTCGGTCTCAAAATCCCTCTCAGATCCTCCATAGTTGAAGAAGGCAGCTCTATGGCGGATGAGTGGTTAGAAGCTACGATTGACATGAGGGCAATGAGGCAGGTCATCAACTGCAGGCTGTGTTCTCAAATTGTTTGTCGTCCCACGTACATGGTTGTTACTTCTTTCTTTAGGTTGTTTTCCACACTAGTTCGATACAACTCTTGTTTTTGGGCTAAATCTCTTTTCCTTGCACGAGGAGTTCTTTGGCAAGGCCGCGGAGCACATTGCATGTGTAAAATTGTCCAATGGCCAGTGCCCGGGATGTGAATACGGAGGCGTCTTTGAACCAACCACTACCATGGATCAGATGTCCTTAGGAATGAGGCTCAAGTGCAGCAACAAAGGTTGTGACATGGCTGACAGGTTCCTTGAGTTCATCGAACACCAGATAGCGTGCCCGCAAGGGCAGAGGGCGACATAAGTTCTTGACAAAAAAAACTGTATGATATTCGGGTGTCTATGTTTGTGTTGATACCATCTAGAGTATGGTTTAGTTTCTAACGTGGTTGTGTTGTACCTATACTAGTTATGTTATATAAATAAATTGAATCATCATCGTATCCACATAGTTTCTCTCCTTCACTGATAGAAAGGGGAAGTACCACTAGCCTGTGGATCTACATAGTTGCTCTCTTTTAGCTAAAAAGCTTGAAAATCCGTAGAACTTGGGTGGCCCTCCACAGCGTATGCAAATATCGGTGCCCAAACCACGTCTCATCCATCTGACACTGGTGCCTACGTTGCACAGCCGATGCCAAAAAATATTCAAGGAACCGAAGCAGGTACTTGATCCGATGTCCAAACTTAGAATATGTTAAAATATTGGTCTTCCCTATCCAACTCAACAACCCTTCCTCTATTTAACATAGAGACGATAGTCATCCCTCTCGTCAGGTAGGAGTAACTTATTACTAGCTAGTAACTTGCATGTACATGCAATGCCAACTAAGCAATTTGGTGACATGGCATGATAGTTAATGATGAAAGAGAGGGATGTATTACCATAACATCACACATACCAATATTATATGAGTCTAAAAACTAATTAATTAGGTCTTGCATGACACCACACACATGTTATCATCCACTATGAAGGTAGTAACATCTGCAAGTTACTATATTTAGCACTATGACCAGCCTAAATAGAACCATGAAGAGAGGATGAGAAAGGGCTGACGTTGGGGAGTGACGAGGTAGCCCAACCCCACCTTTTGTTCGAGCAGTCCACTCTCACCCATTTCTCCTAGCCTCTTCCCCCTCATCCAGGCTAGCACCATCGACTAGCCCCCGCCCCCTCCCCTCCCTTCCCTCACCCAAAAAAAATCCCCAAATGGTGGTTCCGCAGGAAGTAGAGCGCCCCTCACAGGAGCGCATCATCGAGTCTGGCCCGCATGTATTACGTGCCTGCCACAACCGACTTCTCCATCGTCGAGCCGCAGTTAGCTAACGATTCGATGTCGTACACAATGACACTAAAGATCTTCTTCTCGAGAACGTACGAGCTCAAGAGGATGCCTGGCTCCATCATAGCCCCTCTGGAGGAAGATGATGTCGCGACCACACCCTTCGAAGAGGAGGTGTTGAATCTCAGCCTGCCTCCTAGCAAGCTGCGAAGAGCGAGCAAGGTCGTGGGAACTATGCGCAAGGTTCTTGGCCGTGTATGGATGCTGAAGAACCTGCAACTCATGGTAGAGGAGTGGGACATCATCATGCCGTATGACATTTTGCACCATCTCTGGCATGAGGCGTGTATGTGGGTTGAGGGTTCCACTTCGACCTAACCCTTAGCGTGGATCTCCGACTCATCGTCAACCTTGTCGGTGCTTCAAGGCAGTTGGTACCTGGTTGAGCAGGAGGATGGCCACTACAGCATTTGCATGCAGGCGCTGTCGAAGTGCACAACAGTGCATCTCCGGGGATGCAACCATCCGTACCACGACAAGTGCATCTTCACTTGGTTTGAGACCAACGCCAACTGCCCTATCTACCGAGACAATGTGCTCGCCCATCTTTACTGACACGAGGTGCATATGCCCCCTTTTGTATGAAATCTGGTCCTGTGGTTGATAGTTAATTAATGTATTGAACCAATGTATCTGCTGCACGCCAAGTGAACCTATTCTACATATGTTTGCACTTGTCGAATTAAGCTTAATCCATTTTAGACAGGGAAACAATTAGTCTAGGATTACAATCCAACAGGAAATTGTCATCATGTCTCATACATTTTTCAAAGAGAAAACCAATACGAATCTTTGTTCATCATATCACTGCACAATATGAAACAACAGTCTAATCTTTGTCACCATCATTGCTTTCAGCACCGCCGCGTTCTAGATCCACATATTCCGACTGGGTTGGATCTTCTTCCCCTTGCCATTCATCATACATATCCTGAGATTCATTAGGTAGAACCAGTTTATTCCTGTCTTTGTCGACTATACTAACCTCGACAGTGAAATCTACTTGTACATCAGAGTGGCCTCTGGCAAGCAAATTTTCATCGACATCAGCTAGTTCAGTTACCATACAACCACTAGGATCATCTTGGTGGGCAACATTTGGGGTGACTCCCTCATCATACTCATTCACATCATAGGTTCTCCTTGCCTCAAAGTTTTGCACATATTGTCAGTCCTTATTATCTCGGTCATCCAAGAATATTACCTTGGAAGCTTGAGTTACCAAAATATAAGGTTCCTCCTTGTACCACTCAATAGTAGTATTGATCGATATGAAATTCCCATCATTTCTGCGGCCTCTTTTCTTGTTCGGATCTTGGTCATACCAATAACACTTGAATAGAACCACAGATCGACCACCAGTCTTGTCGTTATAATTCAACTCAATAACCTCTTTTATGCAACCATTATGATCATAGTCATCTGACTTCTTCATTTTGGTTGTCAAGTGCTCTCCACTGGTCATGATGCCACTATTTTGTGTCTTCAGATGTTTCTCATGCTCATAAGTGTTGTAGTGGATACCATCATCATTGCAAACTGAAGCTGTCTGCACCCTCTTTGCTGGACCACGTGATAGGGCAGAGACCATCACTAGCATCACTCGGATTCTCTTCACGCAGCTTCGTGATCCGCGGTTATACAAAATAATCAAGAGGTCATCTCATGTGCACAATTCGTATGCAATTCAAAGTTCAATTGGCCATCTTACATGATTCCTAAACCATCCTGAAACCCATCCACACATATTGGTGCAGCATAATCTTTTCCTTTGGTTGCTTTAAATAACCTACAAAAATGATACTCAAGTAAGACATCTGAACATATCTTTCTACAAGTTTCATTTATATATGTGAGGATATGTATGAATAGTACACACGCAACAAATTTTTCAGCCTCATCAGCGTTATTCAGCACATACCAAGTAAGTTGGTCATATTCGTTCTGCATTAATGTTCTATGTTCCCAAATAGGAAAGCGCTCTCGTCGAGTTCCTCTGTGAGAATAGGGACATCTTCACCTGGCAACCTGCTGACATGAAAGGTGTACCTAGGGAACTTGCTGAGCATAGCTTGAATATTGATCCCAATGCTAAACTGGTGATACAACCTCTAAGACGCTTTGGTGACGAAAGACGAAGGGCTATAGGCAAAGAAATAGCTAGGTTACTTAAGGCTGGCTTTATCCGAAAATTTATTCACACCCAATGGGTGGCAACTCTTGTACCTGTCCCCAAAAAGGGAACTAGTGAATTAAGAATGTGCGTTGATTACACCGACTTGAACAAAGCATGTCCGAAGGATCCGTTTTCTTTACCTCGCTTGATCTTCTGTGTTTTTTGATGCCTACTCAGGTTACCACCAAATCCGGATGTGAAAGTTGGACTAATTGGCCACTTCGTTCACCACACCCTACGACACTTACTGCTATGTCACGATGTCCTTTGGGCTGAAAAACACTGGTGCTACTTACCAGCGGACAATGCAACGCTGCCTACATGACCAAATAGGTCGCAACATACACGCTTATGTGGACGACATCGTGGTACTGTCAAAGAAATCAAACGACCTTATCACCGACTTGCAGGAAACCTTCGACAATCTCCGGAAATACAACATGATGCTTAACCCCAAGAAGTGTGTCTTTGGGGTACCATCCGGCAAGCTGTTGGGCTTCATTGTTTCGCACCAAGGAATTGAGGTCAACACGGAGAAAATCAAGGCCATCTCTGACAACAAACACCCAACATGCTTAAAGGACATAAAGAGGCTCACAGGCTGCGTGGCAGCAGTAAGCCGGTTCATAAGCCGACATGGATAGAAGGTTATTCCTCTCTATGAGTTGCTCAAGAAGGCAGACAAATTCATATGGACGAACGAAGCTGACGCAACACTTCAGGAGTTGAAGAGAATACTCTCCTCTGCACCAATACTTGCATCACCAGTATCAAGGGAGCCTATGTTAGTTTTCATGGTGGCAACCAACCGAGTAATCAACATCATCATCATGGTGGATCACAAGGAGCCAACGCACGAATATGGAGTTCAGAGACCAGTTTACTACGTAAGCAAGGTCTTCACGGAATCGAAGCAGCGTTACTCGCACTACTAGAAGACATCTTATAGAGTTTTCCTTACTTCACGGAAGCTAAGACATTACTTCCAAGAGCACGCCATCACAGTAGTGAGAAAAGCTCCACTGTCCGACATCATCAACAACAATGACGCTACATGGAGAGTGGCAAAGTGGAGGCATTGAACTTGCCTCCTTTGAAATCACCTACAAGAGATGTGACACTATCAAGTCACAAGCATTGGCAAATTTTATTGCAGATTGGACAGAACTACCAGAAGACACTCTTGTGCCAAAGATAGAATATTGGGTCATGCACTTTGACGGATCAAAGCTACTCAATGGCTTGGGGCCTGGTGTATTACTACAATCACAAACAGGGGAGAAGTTGCAATACGTCCTGCAGATCCACTTCAACGCTACCAACAACATGGTGGAGTATGAGGCCCTCATTCACGGACTTTGAGTAGCCAAGGATATTGGCATCAAGAACATAGTTTGTTGTGGAGATTCCGACTTGGTTTCCCAGCAAGTAGCTGGCACCTGGAATAGGCGAAACCCTATGATGGCGGCATATCGAGACGAAGTAGACGAGATCACCAAGTGCTTCAATGGCTATGAAGTCAAGTACGTCAACAGGAGGAAAATGAGGCAGAAGATCTGCTATCAAAGCTTGGATCAACTCATCGACCAGTTCCGCTAGGTGTTTTCCTGGAGCATTTACGGACCCCATCCATGAAGGGAGCAGACTCTGACAAATCGGGTAGAGTGGATTCATTCGTTAACACAATAACAGTGACCTCTCCGGCTTGGATGAAACCGTTCATGGACTATCTAGAAGACAGAAGTTTGCCCTCCGAGGAAGTCAAAAGCCAGCAAATAGTACGCAGACCAATAGGCTACGTCATCATTGATGGCCAGCTACACAAAAGAAGTACCACATGAGTTTTCCTTTGATGTGTCTCCCAGCAGCAAGGTATTGATATCCTTAGAGAAATACATCTTAGAGATTGCGGGCATCATGCTGCTCCCTGATCGTTGGTGGCTAAGGCCTTCCGACAAGGATTCTACAGGTTAACTACCAAGGGGGACACCGACAAGTTGGTACAAACATGTCTTAGGTGTTAGTCAAATGTTCCAGCTGAAGAATTGCGAACCATACAAATAACTTCGCCGTTTGCAGTCTAGGGGCTGGAGATGGTGGGACCTTTGCAGACAACACCTTGTGGATTTACACACTTGCTAGTAGGAGTGGATAAGTTCACAAAATGGATTGAAGCTAAACCCATTAGAAAGCTTAATGGGGGAACAACCCTAAAAAAAATTCGAGATCTAGTGGTGAGATTTGGTCTCCCACATACACTATAAGAAAAGTTTCCTTCCGCAACGACTTGACCTGACGGTCGTCGTAGAAGGCGTGTGTTCCGCGATGAAATTCTCAGCTCGAACGTGGCCGATGGAAAACTTTTTTTTTCGGTTTCGTGGCCCTCTACTAGGATCTGCTAAAAACATGGAGGAAGCTTGGCTGGCACGTGGCAGAAGCAAGATTTCCGTTTCCTCACGCGATGTTGACTCACCGAAGTCTTTTGAGGCGTGTGGGTCTCGGACATCAGTGTCTCTAGCGCACCATACTTTTCGGTCGCGACTCCCTGATTTGAACTTGATAACATAGCTCGAGGCGTCTGCCATGTAGTCAGGCTTCTAGGTCCCACATGTCATCCTCTCATTAGAAGAAATGTGTGTATAATGGAATTTTTTCCTTCGCTGGCGCTACCCTGTTCCGAAGTTGATAGCGTTGCTCGACGCATCTACCATTTAACCAACCTCCTGAGCCCCACATGTCATCCTTTGGTTAGAAGAAATGTGTGTATGATGGATTTTTTCCTTCACTCGCGCTACCATGTTCCGAACTTGATAGCGTTGTTCGATGCATCTACCATTTAATCACGATGCTGGGCCACACATGTCATCCTCTCATTAGAAGAAACGTGTGTATGATGTACTTTTTACCCTCTGTCATGCCTTTGTGTTCCGAACTTGATAGCGTTGCTCGCTGCTTTAGCCGTTTATACATGATGATGGGCCCGACATGTTAGCCTCCTCTTTGCAGGAAACATGTGCATGCTAGGCTTTTTTCTTCTCTCGTGCCTCCCCGTTTGGAACTTGGCAACGTTGCCTGATATAGCACCTGTACAATGTCTCACTGCTGGGTCCACATGTTAGCCGCCTATGTAGAGGAAACATGTGTATGTTGGACATTTTTTTGGGTCGCGTCCACTGGTTTGACCTTGGTAACATTGTTCCATGTGGCAGGCGTGTATGGTCTTACTGTCGGGGCCCACTTGTCAGCCTCTCTCGACAAGAAATGTGCCGATCTTGGTCTTCCTTTTTCCGGTCGTGACTGTTGTACAAGTACTTTTTAAACGTGCTCGTTAAACTTGATCTCTTGTATGGTGAGGTTGATGGGCGCTAGCTGTAGGCAGGTGGGTCGGCCATGTCAGCCTCTCAGTATAAAAATATTGCTATAGATAAACTGCATGCCTTGCCACTACACAAGAAAATTGTTATCCTTTCATAAAACGTAAAAAATGTATACTAACATCATATATAACTTATTTATTTTTCTTCTTAAAAAATTACTTGTCCATCTGCTACGCGTGATTGCTAGCAGCTCAACTAAAAAATGTTAAGCATAAATAATGTAGTAGGCAGTACTTAAAAACATGGATAGGCAGAGTTTTTTTAGGGGGTGGGTGGACGGTGCCCAAAAAGGCCGAACTGAAGAAAAATGGGCCAAGCAGGGATTGATGGGCTATTTTTCATGGCCTCTCACCCTATCTAACTGGGCTATTTGTGCGACCGGATGACCCAAAACATGGCCGAGGTAGAAGGTCTTGGGCTATAATGAGACAGGATGGGCTAATTTCTTGGGCTCGATAGTTAAAATCCCAAGGTACGTGCTGGGGCTTGGCCGGATTCGAAACAAAGCCATCAACAAGGGGGAAAATGTATAAAATATGAGAGCCTAGATCCCAGGCGCCTGGGAACTTGTTATGTTAAGGAGCTGACATCACCCTTCTAATTGTGCTAATACTCAGCTGTAACCTAGTAGTTACAACTCATTAAATTCCCAGTTACAAGTTGTTGCAACAAATGTGTAACCCTCACGTTGCACCAATCGCGAGGTAAATCCAATGGAGAGAGAGGTGACTCTTGAGAACTGACAAATCTGATAAAATATTCACAGATATTTCTGTGAAAATTGTGGACAAACACCCCGCGCCCGCCAAATTTTCCTAAGCCCGCCTTCAATCGAGCGACCAGCCCCTGTCTCTTAAAATTTTGCGTCGTTCTTATGGGAGATGCACCATATTAGAACCAGGCCGCAAACTTCTCCACGCCTTAAAAAAACTTCTTGACACCTTTCTATCAACAGTGCCGACCTACCACCATTGGCCACGCTGTTCTTCACGAGATGCACCGGCCGGCGGTCAGCTGGGCGATCCCCACGCTTCGCCTTCTAGATTCAGGCACTTGACATTCTTCTTGGCTTTGATTTGTTCTCCACCTGTCCTAGAAATAGTTAAAGCTTGTGACCATCTAGATTTACAAGGTGCTTGCAGATTTGGGTAGGTACATTCTTTAGGTAAATTTATAGTAAAGCTCTAGACAGAAGATTTCGAAAACATCTTAAAAAGGACTTGGCAGAGATCCTGTGCAAGCTTTTGACCTGATATATTCCCCATCCTTCTCTAAAGAGAACACACATGCAATGATACTGGTTGTTGTTACTAAAAAGAACACACATGCAATGACACTAGTTGTTGTTACTAAAAAGAACACACATGCAATAACACTGGTGGATCCATAGGTGGATTGTGAAGAGATCACACATGCAATGGCACTGGTGGATCCATAGGAGGGATGTGAGAAGAACACACATGCAAAATGACTCTGGTTGTTACTTAAAAAAACACACATGCAATGACACTGGTGGATCCATGTGTGGTCTATGTAGAGAACATACATTTCAATCACACTGGTGGATCCATATGTGGTATGTGAAAAGAACACACATGCAATGACTCTGGTTGTTGTTAGTGAAATGAACACACATGCAATGACACTGGTGGATCCATAGGTGGTATGTGAGAAGAACACACATTTCAATGACTCTGGTTGTTGTTACTACAAAGAACACACATGTAATGACACTGGTGGATCCATAGGTGGTATGTGAAGAGATCACACGTGCAATATGACTCTGGTTGTTGTTACTAAAAAGGACACACATGCAATGACACGGGTGGATCCATGGGTGGATTGTGAAATGAACACACATTTCCATGACACTGGTGGATTCATAGGTGGTATGTGAAAAGAACACACATGCAAAATGACTATGGTTGTTGTTACTAAAAAGAACACACATGCAATGACACTGGTGGATCCATGGGTGGATTGTGAAAAGAGCACACATGCGATGACACTGGTGGATCCATATCTGGTATGTAAAAAGAACACACATGCAATGACTCTGGTTGTTGTTAGTGAAAAGAACACACATGCAATGACACTGGTGGATCCATGTGTGGTCTCTAAAGAGAGCACACATTTCAATGCCTCTCGTTGTTGTTAGTAAAAAGAACACACATGCAATGAGACTAGTTGATCCATGTGTGGTCTCTAAAGAGAACACAGTGGTCTCTAAAGAGAACACACATGTAATGACACTGGTTGTTGTTACTAAAAAGAACACACATGCAATGACACTGGTTGTTGTTACTAAAAAGAACACACATGCAATAACACTGGTGGATCCATAGGTGGATTGTGAAGAGAACACACATGCAATGACACTGGTGGATCCATAGGTGGTATGTAAGAAGAACACACATGCAAAATGACTCTGGTTGTTACTTAAAAAAACACACATGCAATGACACTGGTGGATCCATAGGTGGTATGTGAGAAGAACACACATTTCAATGACTCTAGTTGTTGTTACTAAAAAGAACACACATGTAATGACACTGGTGGATCCATAGGTGGAATGTGAAGAGATCACACATGTAATATGACTCTGGTTATTGTTACTAAAAAGAACACACATGCAATGATACGGATGGATCCATGGGTGGATTGTGAAATGAACACACATTTCAATGACACTGGTGGATTCATAGGTGGTATGTGAAAAGAACACACATGCAAAATGACTCTGGTTGTTGTTACTAAAAAGAACACACATGCAATGAAACTGGTGGATCCATGGGTGGATTGTGAAAAGACCACACATGCAATGACACTGGTGGATCCATATGTGGTATGTAAAAAGAACACACATGCAATGACTCTGGTTGTTATTAGTGAAAAGAACACACATGCAATGACACTGGTGGATCCATGTGTGGTCTCTAAAGAGAGCACACATTTCAATGACTCTTGTTGTTGTTAGTAAAAAGAACACAGATGCAATGAGACTAGTGGATCCATGTGTGGTCTCTGAAGAGAACACACATATAATGACACTGGTTGTTGTTACTGAAAAGAACACACATGCAATGACACTGGTAGATCCATAGGTGGATTGTGAAGACAACACACATGCAATGACACTGGTTGAACCATATGTGGTATGTGAAAAGAACACACATGCAATGACTCTGGTTGTTGTTAGTGAAAAGAACACACATGCAATGACACTGGTGGATCCATACGTGGTACGTGAGAAGAACACACATGCAAAATTACTCTGGTTGTTGTTACTAAAAAGAACACACATGCAATAACACTAGTGAATCCATAGGTGGATTGTGAAATGTACACACATGCAATGACACTAGTGGGATCCTTGGTTAGATTGTGAAAAGAAAACACATGCAATGACTCTGGTTGTTGTTACTAAAAAGAACACACATGCAATGACACTAGTGGATCCATAGGTGGTATGTGAAGAGATCACACATGCAATATGACTCTGATTGTTGTTACTAAAAATAACACACATGCAATGACACTGGCGGATCCATGGGTAGATTGTGAAATAAACACACATTTCAATGACACTGGTGGATTCATAGGTGGTATGTGAAAAGAACACACATGCAAAATGAATATGGTTGTTGTTACTAAAAAGAACACACATGCAATGACACTGGTGGATCCATGGGTGGATTGTGAAAAGAGCACACATGCAATGACACTGGTGGACCCATATGTGGTATATGAAAAGAACACACATGCAATGACGCTGGTTGTTGTTAGTGAAAAGAACACACATACAATGACACTGGTGGATGCATGTGTGGTCTCTGAAGAGAGCACACATTTCAATGAATCTTGTTGTTGTTAGTAAAAGAACACACATGCAATGACACTGGTGGATCCATGTGTGGTCTCTAAAGAGAACACACATGCAATGATACTGGTTGTTGTTACTAAAAAGAACACACATGCAATGACACTAGTTGTTGTTACTAAAAAGAACACACATGCAATAACACTGGTGGATCCATAGGTGGATTGTGAAGAGATCACACATGCAATGGCACTGGTGGATCCATAGGAGGGATGTGAGAAGAACACACATGCAAAATGACTCTGGTTGTTACTTAAAAAAACACACATGCAATGACACTGGTGGATCCATGTGTGGTGTATGTAGAGAACATACATTTCAATCACACTGGTGGATCCATATGTGGTATGTGAAAAGAACACACATGCAATGACTCTGGTTGTTGTTAGTGAAATGAACACACATGCAATGACACTGGTGGATCCATAGGTGGTATGTGAGAAGAACACACATTTCAATGACTCTGGTTGTTGTTACTACAAAGAACACACATGTAATGACACTAGTGGATCCATAGGTGGTATGTGAAGAGATCACACATGCAATATGACTCTGGTTGTTGTTACTAAAAAGGACACACATGCAATGACACGGGTGGATCCATGGGTGGATTGTGAAATGAACACACATTTCCATGACACTGGTGGATTCATAGGTGGTATGTGAAAAGAACACACATGCAAAATGACTATGGTTGTTGTTACTAAAAAGAACACACATGCAATGACACTGGTGGATCCATGGGTGGATTGTGAAAATAGCACACATGCAATGACACTGGTGGATCCATATCTGGTATGTAAAAAGAACACACATGCAATGACTCTGGTTGTTGTTAGTGAAAAGAACACACATGCAATGACACTGGTGGATCCATGTGTGGTCTCTAAAGAGAGCACACATTTCAATGCCTCTCGTTGTTGTTAGTAAAAAGAACACACATGCAATGAGACTAGTTGATCCATGTGTGGTCTCTAAAGAGAACACAGTGGTCTCTAAAGAGAACACACATGTAATGACACTGGTTGTTGTTACTAAAAAGAACACACATGCAATGACACTGGTTGTTGTTACTAAAAAGAACACACATGCAATAACACTGGTGGATCCATAGGTGGATTGTGAAGAGAACACACATGCAATGACACTGGTGGATCCATAGGTGGTATGTAAGAAGAACACACATGCAAAATGACTCTGGTTGTTACTTAAAAAAACACACATGCAATGACACTGGTGGATCCATAGGTGGTATGTGAGAAGAACACACATTTCAATGACTCTAGTTGTTGTTACTAAAAAGAACACACATGTAATGACACTGGTGGATCCATAGGTGGAATGTGAAGAGATCACACATGTAATATGACGCTGGTTATTGTTACTAAAAAGAACACACATGCAATGATACGGGTGGATCCATGGGTGGATTGTGAAATGAACACACATTTCAATGACACTGGTGGATTCATAGGTGGTATGTGAAAAGAACACACATACAAAATGACTCTGGTTGTTGTTACTAAAAAGAACACACATGCAATGAAACTGGTGGATCCATGGGTGGATTGTGAAAAGACCACACATGCAATGACACTGGTGGATCCATATGTGGTATGTAAAAAGAACACACATGCAATGACTCTGGTTGTTATTAGTGAAAAGAACACACATGCAATGACACTGGTGGATCCATGTGTGGTCTCTAAAGAGAGCACACATTTCAATGACTCTTGTTGTTGTTAGTAAAAAGAACACACATGCAATGAGACTAGTGGATCCATGTGTGGTCTCTGAAGAGAACACACATGTAATGACACTGGTTGTTGTTACTGAAAAGAACACACATGCAATGACACTGGTAGATCCATAGGTGGATTGTGAAGACAACACACATGCAATGACACTGGTTGAACCATATGTGGTATGTGAAAAGAACACACATGCAATGACTCTGGTTGTTGTTAGTGAAAAGAACACACATGCAATGACACTGGTGGATCCATACGTGGTACGTGAGAAGAACACACATGCAAAATTACTCTGGTTGTTGTTACTAAAAAGAACACACATGCAATAACACTAGTGAATCCATAGGTGGATTGTGAAATGTACACACATGCAATGACACTAGTGGGATCCTTGGTTAGATTGTGAAAAGAAAACACATGCAATGACTCTGGTTGTTGTTACTAAAAAGAACACACATGCAATGACACTAGTGGATCCATAGGTGGTATGTGAAGAGATCACACATGCAATATGACTCTGATTGTTGTTACTAAAAATAACACACATGCAATGACACTGGCGGATCCATGGGTAGATTGTGAAATAAACACACATTTCAATGACACTGGTGGATTCATAGGTGGTATGTGAAAAGAACACACATGCAAAATGAATATGGTTGTTGTTACTAAAAAGAACACACATGCAATGACACTGGTGGATCCATGGGTGGATTGTGAAAAGAGCACACATGCAATGACACTGGTGGACCCATATGTGGTATATGAAAAGAACACACATGCAATGACTCTGGTTGTTGTTAGTGAAAAGAACACACATACAATGACACTGGTGGATGCATGTGTGGTCTCTGAAGAGAGCACACATTTCAATGAATCTTGTTGTTGTTAGTAAAAAGAACACACATGCAATGACACTGGTGGATCCATGTGTGGTCTCTAAAGAGAACACACATGCAATGATACTGGTTGTTGTTACTAAAAAGAACACACATGCAATGACACTAGTTGTTGTTACTAAAAAGAACACACATGCAATAACACTGGTGGATCCATAGGTGGATTGTGAAGAGATCACACATGCAATGGCACTGGTGGATCCATAGGAGGGATGTGAGAAGAACACACATGCAAAATGACTCTGGTTGTTACTTAAAAAAACACACATGCAATGACACTGGTGGATCCATGTGTGGTGTATGTAGAGAACATACATTTCAATCACACTGGTGGATCCATATGTGGTATGTGAAAAGAACACACATGCAATGACTCTGGTTGTTGTTAGTGAAATGAACACACATGCAATGACACTGGTGGATCCATAGGTGGTATGTGAGAAGAACACACATTTCAATGACTCTGGTTGTTGTTACTACAAAGAACACACATGTAATGACACTAGTGGATCCATAGGTGGTATGTGAAGAGATCACACATGCAATATGACTCTGGTTGTTGTTACTAAAAAGGACACACATGCAATGACACGGGTGGATCCATGGGTGGATTGTGAAATGAACACACATTTCCATGACACTGGTGGATTCATAGGTGGTATGTGAAAAGAACACACATGCAAAATGACTATGGTTGTTGTTACTAAAAAGAACACACATGCAATGACACTGGTGGATCCATGGGTGGATTGTGAAAAGAGCACACATGCAATGACACTGGTGGATCCATATCTGGTATGTAAAAAGAACACACATGCAATGACTCTGGTTGTTGTTAGTGAAAAGAACACACATGCAATGACACTTGTGGATCCATGTGTGGTCTCTAAAGAGAGCACACATTTCAATGCCTCTCGTTGTTGTTAGTAAAAAGAACACACATGCAATGAGACTAGTTGATCCATGTGTGGTCTCTAAAGAGAACACAGTGGTCTCTAAAGAGAACACACATGTAATGACACTGGTTGTTGTTACTAAAAAGAACACACATGCAATGACACTGGTTGTTGTTACTAAAAAGAACACACATGCAATAACACTGGTGGATCCATAGGTGGATTGTGAAGAGAACACACATGCAATGACACTGGTGGATCCATGTATGGTCTCTAAAGAGAGCACACATTTCAATGCCTCTCGTTGTTGTTAGTAAAAAGAACACACATGCAATGACACTGGTGGATCCATGTGTGGTCTCTGAAGAGAACACACATGTAATGACACTGGTTGTTGTTACTAAAAAGAACACACATGCAATGACACTGGTAGATCCATAGGTGGATTGTGAAGACAACACA
>CAJUXJ010001642.1:0-29562 GCA_910589775.1 Avena eriantha
GTGTCATTGCATGTGTTCTCTTTTCACAATCCACCTATGGATCCACCAGTGTCATTGCATGTGTGTTCTTTTTACGAACAACCAGAGTCATAGAAATGTGTGTTCTTTTCACATACCACATATGGATCCACCAGTGTCATTGCATGTGTGTTCTTTTCACAATCCACCTATGGATCCACCAGTGTCATTGCATGTGTGTTCTTTTTACTAACAACAACTGGAGTCATTGCATGTGTGTTCTTTTCACATACCACATATGGATCCACTAGTGTCATTGCATGTGTGTTATTTTTACTAACAACAACCAGTGTCATTGCATGTGTGTTCTTTTCACAATCCACCTATGGATAAACCAGTGTCATAGCATGCGTGTTCTTTTTACTAACAACAATTGGAGTCATTCATGACTGTTCTTTTCACATACCACATATGGATCCACAAGTGTCATTTCATGTGTGCTCTTTTTAATATCCACCTATGGATCCACTAGTGTCATTGCATGTGTGTTCTTTTTACTAACAACAGCCAGAGTCATTGCATGTGTGTTCTTTTCACATACCACATATGGATCCACCAGTGTCATTGCATGTGTGCTCTTTTTACTAACAACAACCAGAGTCATTGCATGTGTGCTCTTTTCACAATCCACCTATGGATCCACCTGTGTCATTACATGTGTGTTCTTTTTATTAACAACAACCCAAGTCATTGCATGTGTTTTCTTTTCCCATACCACATATGGATACACCAGTGTCATTGAAATCTGTGCTCTTTTCAGTATCCACCTATGGATCCACCAGTGTCATTGCATGTGTGTTCTCTTCAGAGACCACACATGGATCCACCAGTGTCATTGCATGTGTGTTCTTTTTACTAACAACAACTAGAGTCATTGAAATGTGTGTTCTCTTTAGAGACCACACATGGATCCACCAGTGCCATTGCATGTTTGTTCTTTTTAGTAACAACAAATGGTGTCATTGCATGTGTGTTCTTTTCACAATCCACCTATTTATCCACCAGTGTCATTGCATGTGTGTTCTTTTTACTAACAACAACTAGAGTCATTGAAATGTGTGTTCTCTTTAGAGACCACACATGGATCCACCAGTGCCATTGCATGTTTGTTCTTTTTAGTAACAACAAATGGTGTCATTGCATGTGTGTTCTTTTCACAATCCACCTATTTATCCACCAGTGTCATTGCATGTGTGTTCTTTTTACTAACAACAACTAGAGTCATTTCATGACTGTTCTTTTCACATACCACATATGGATCCACCAGTGTCATTGAAATGTAAGTTCTCTTCATAGACCACACATGGATCCACCAGTGTCATTGCATGTGTGTTCTTTTTACTAACAACAACTGGAGTCATTCAAATGTGTGTTCTTTTCACATACCACATCTGGATCTACCAGTGTCATTGAAATGTGTGTTTTTTTCACAATCCACCTATGGATCCACTAGTTTCGTTGCATGTGTGCTCTTTTTACTAACAACAACCAGAGTCATTGCATCTGTGTTCTCTTCGGTGACCACACATGGATCCACCAGTGTCATTTCATGTGTGTTCTTTTCACTAATAACAACCAGAGTCATTGAAATGTGTGTTATCTTCAGAGACCACACATGGATCCACCAGTGGCATTGCATGTGTGTTCTTTTTACTAACAACCAGAGTCATTGCATGTGTGCTCTTTATACTAACAACAACCAGAGCCATTGCATGTCTGTTCTTTTCACATACCACAAATGGATCGACTAGTGTCATTGCATGCGTGCTCTTTTTACTATCCACCTATGTATCCACCAGTGTCATTGCATGTGTGCTCTTTTTACTAACAGCAACCAGAGTCATTGCATGTGTATTCTCTTCAGAGACCACACATGGATCCACCAGTGTCAATGCATGTGTGTTCTTGTTACTAACAACAACCAGAGTCATTGCATGTGTTTTCTTTTCGCATACCACATATGGATCCACCATTGTCATTGCATGTGTTCTCTTTTTACTAATAACAACCAGAGTCATTTCATGTGTGCTCTTTTCACAATCCACCTATGGATCCACCAGTGTCATTCCATGTGTGTTCTTTTTACTAACAACAACCAGATCCATTGCATGTGTGTTCTTTTCACATAGCACATATGGATCCACCATTGTCATTGCATGTGTGCTCTTTTTACTAACAACAACCAGAGTCATTGCATGTGTGCTCTTTTCACAATCCACCTATGGATCCACCAGTGTCATTGCATGTGTGTTCTTTTTACTAACAACCAGAGTCATTCAAATGTGTGTTCTTTTCACATACCACATATGGATCCACCTGTGTCATTGCATGTGTGTTCTTTTCACAATCCACCTATGGATCCACCAGTGTCATTGCATGTGTGTTCTTTTTACTAACAACAACCAGAGTCATTGAAATGTGTGTTCTTTTCACATACCACATATGGATCCACCAGTGTCATTGCATGTGTGTTCTTTTTACTAACAACAACTAGAGTCATTGCATATGTGTTCTTTTCACATACCACATATGGATCCACTAGTCTCATTGCATGTATATTCTTTTTACTAACAACAACCAGTGTCATTGCATGTGTGTTCTTTTCATAATCCACCTATGGATAAACCAGTGTCATAGCATGTGTGTTCTTTTTACTAACAACAACTGGAGTCATTTCATGGCTGTTCTTTTCACATACCACATATGGATCCACCAGTGTCATTGCATGTTTGCTCTTTTTACTATCCACCTATGGATCCACCAGTGTCATTGCATGTGTGCTCTATTTGCTAACAACAACCAGAGCCATTGCATGTGTTTTCACTTCAGAGACCACACATGGATCCACCAGTGTCATTGCATGTGTGTTCTTTTTACTAACAACAACCAGAGTCATTGCATGTGTGTTCTTTTCACATACCACATATGGATCCACCAGTGTCATTGCATGTGTATTCTTTTCACAATCCACCTATGGATCGCCCAGTGTCATTGCATGTGTGTTCTTTTTACTAACAACAACTGGAGTGATTGCATGTGTGTTCTTTTCACATACCACATATGCATCCAGCAGTGTCATTGCATGTGTTCTCTTTTCACAATCCACCTATGGATCCACCAGTGTCATTGCATGTGTGTTCTTTTTACGAACAACCAGAGTCATAGAAATGTGTGTTCTTTTCACATACCACATATGGATCCACCAGTGTCATTGCATGTGTGTTCTTTTCACAATCCACCTATGGATCCACCAGTGTCATTGCATGTGTGTTCTTTTTACTAACAACAACTGGAGTCATTGCATGTGTGTTCTTTTCACATACCACATATGGATCCACTAGTGTCATTGCATGTGTGTTATTTTTACTAACAACAACCAGTGTCATTGCATGTGTGTTCTTTTCACAATCCACCTATGGATAAACCAGTGTTATAGCATGTGTGTTATTTTTACTAACAACAACTGGAGTCATTTCATGACTGCTCTTTTAACATACCACATATGGATCCACCAGTGTCATTGCATGTGTGCTCTTTTTACTATCCACCTATGGATCCACCAGTGTCATTGCATGTGTGATCTTTCACTACAAGAGAATAGAGTTTTTGTGACAAATTACTTTCGTCACCGAAAATGCCATTTCCGTCACTAAGTACTCCCTCGTGACAAACCTGGCGTCACCAGGGTCGTCACGGAAGCTCCGTCACAGCTTCTTTTATAGTGACGGAATACAAATTTTTGTCACGCAAGATTGAGCTTCGGTGACGGTCCTTACGGCGTCACCTAGGATAGGTTATCCGTGACGGACCTCCTACGTCACCTAAAATAGGAAAATCTGTCACCGTTTAGCATATTCGTTAACGAAATATGCCGTCACGGAAGATTTATGGCGTCACGAGGATTCTGGTAGGTGGGACCTGCAATGCTGACGTGGCAGCTGGCAGGTGGGTCCCACCACGATGACGTGGCATCTGACAGGTGGGTCCGACGATGCTGCTGTGGCAGCTGGCAGGTGGGTCCGACGATGATGACGTGGCAGCTGGCTGGTGGGTCCGACGATGCTGACGTGGCAGCTGGCAGGTGGGTCCTACGATGCTGAAGTGGCAGCTGGCAGGTGGCAGGTGGGTCCCACCACGATGACGTGGCATCTGACAGGTGGGGCCTATGCGATGTCGTGTCACCTTCGTGTGGGCCCGTGGGGATGACGTGGCAGCTGGCAGGTGGGTCCAGCGACGCTGATGTGGCAGTATGTAGGTGGGGCCGTCAACGATGACGTGGCGTCTGCATGTCAAATTTTTTGGGCCGGTCCATTCGGAGCTGCCTTGTGGGCCGGGAGGAATGTGACGCCGTCACCAATTTTTTTGCACGGAGAAATTTGATTAAAAATTGAAATTCCACGCAAATTACGAAACAAAATTAAATGGAAGCAAATATTTGAAATGGCAGAAAATTTATAAATATGAATTGTATCACACGCAAACTTTAAAATTCTGGTAGACTGAAACTGCTGTATCAAACTCGAATGACTAAAGGAATAAAAAACAATGTTTTGGCCCACCCGGCCCATTAGCGCGCAGAGATTTTTGGCCCAAGTCACGGGGACTGGGACTGGGAGTTCTGCGACATCCTCAACAGGTAACTAAGCATGCCATCCATTTCCTTCTGCCTCTTCTCAAATGCCAGACGATTCGCTTCGCTGGACTTTTTCACTGCTTCAAGTTCATTATCCTGCTTCTTTCTCATCTCTTCAAATGTCCTTTCCTGCTCTTGCATCCGTTCCTCCATCTCGCGTTGAACCCTTTCAGCTGCATTCAATGAATCTTGCTCCTGACTTGATAACTTTTCTTCTAAATCACGGATGCGCCCAGCTGAGATGCTAGACCTCTTGGAAGCAGATGAAACTCCGATGCTAGAAAGGAAAGTAATTGATCTTAAATTGTTCTGGTCTCTCAGGACTTCTTCAACAATCTCCATATCAGTTTTGGGAATCCAATCTTTTGGGTGTTGTCCCATTTTCTGAAGCACCATCTCAGTCTACAATAGGATTAAAAAATAGCAAGTCCAGAGTTAGAAGAAATCAAATAATTAGAAAAATTAATGAGAAATGCGTAGCACATAAAATAATTTACTTACATAAGCTTCTGCTGATTTCTGGGACATCATACCATCCTTGTTAGTGTGGCTTGCTTTAAAGAAAGCAATCGGGGAGGTATCGACGTCCTCGGTCTTTTGAGATTTCTACAAGAATTATGACACGATGAATTATAAGTGTGTATGGCATGTTCACAAAGAGAAGTAGGAGTTGCATCTGAAGAGTTCGAATACTCACAAGTGCATGGTAATGTGCAACAAAGCTTCTTGAGCCAGTGGTGTGTTTCTTCGTCACAGCATCTCTGTTCTTCTTGTTACTCTCGCAGATTGCCTATGTACAGATGCATGAATTTAGTATCCCACAATACAGTAGTATGTCTGCGATAGATGTAGCTGAAACAACAGGAATCGTGTACCTTGTAGTGCTCATCATGCCATATATCAAGAAGCTCTGCCCAGCTTTCCTCGTCTACCTCTTTTGGTTTCAACAATAAAGCTTGCTCGTGGGTTAGATCTTTAACTTCTTTCCAATAGACCTTTTTCAGCCTCCAACGTTGTTGGCGAATACCTTTCTGTAAAATGTCGGTGCAAATGTCTTTGCCAAGGTCACCACTGCTGTCCATTGCAAATTTTCTCTGCAGATAACATGGAACACAAATTCATATCAGCATCGAATGACAGAATTGTTAAAAAATCATCCACCAATGAGACATTTTATATGGAAAATGAATAAGAGGTTAACGGACTTACAGTTATAGACTTAAGGGTTTCCGGAATAGTATCTTTCAGACGACCTTCCTTATCATCATACTGCTTCCAGTGGGTTGCCAGTGGCATCTTGCTACGTATGTGAATGCCACACTCTGAACTCAGTTTTGCTGCTTGCACAGGATCAGTGGGTCTCCTCATGCCAGGAGTGAAGTTGATCTGCATCTTAGCCCCTCCATTCCTTCTAGACCACTCGTGTACCCCATGCCCCATAGTAGGTTTGCGTACATTACACTTTTCCTTTAGAGCACCCGTGTCTACAATTGCAACTGAAACCAGTGACAAAACAAGAGTCAAGACTTCAATTGAAAATTTTGCAACTAAACCAGTGAATAAATTGTAAGACGTGCTGTCAATACCTTCCCGTTCGCTGCGGACAAGTACATTCTCCTCAGGTGAGTTGCTGCCTCTAGAGGTTTGAATTAGCATGGGCGAGGATTCATTTCCATTAGTACCCCCTTCCCCTGCTTTCTGGGTAGGGGTCTCTGTTTCACCATCATCTTGAGTCTCTACATTTGCTGCTGACCTTGTTACAACATTTGGAGGCACAAAGGTTTTTGAGCGCTTTTGCTTCTTTTCTTTTGTAGAACCTTCCGTCACCTGCATTTTAATAGATCAAGCCATAAATATTAAAGCAATCTGTACATATCCTACATGTGAAGGCAGGAGAATGCTACATTTCTTCACCTTAGAGGAAGATTTAACAACATCATGGTCCTCTTCATCCGGAACAAACACATCATCATCAGTGGGCTCGTCGGCAGGATCAGGTTCATAATTAGGGTCCTCGGTGATATCCTTCTCCTGCAGTTGTGCCTCTTTCCGTGTTGTCACTGCCACCGGTTTCTTAGCAGTACCAAACACAAATTCACGCGCCATCGCCATGAAATCCAACATTGGCTTGCCATGTTCAATAGCATTCTTCTTTAGTGCTTTAGACATACGAGACACATTCTCATCCATCACTTTCCTAACATTTTCATATTCGACTGCTGTTTTGACTTGAGTAACTGAAAACAATCAAGCAAAGGCAAGTCATGATCATACTCATTAGTACAAACAGAGTAGACAAGATCATTAAAGCAAAAATTATGTGATCCATACTGTAAAATTAACATGCTCACAAAACATTATTCTACTGCCTCCAAATCTCGTATCGTCATTCAGTTAACTGTCTAAACCCTACTGTCAACAAGTTCAGTTCAGTGTCAGGTTCAGTGTATTAGGTATCAAGTTGTTCAGTTGCGTCAGTTAAGACGCCAAGCAGCAGGGTTTATCCAACAAGTTGTGCCCTATTACCTGAACCATTATGTAGGAACAGAAACCTAAATCTAACACATAGTTATAAGATCGGATCATAGGGTGTCATGCTCAACACATTCATGGCATTTGGAACCATGATCTATGAAATTAAAACCCAAGACAAGCACATTGTCGAAGGATTCGGATCATAGGGTGTCACGTTCAACACGTGCTAGGCATCTCGAACCATGTCTATGATCTAAAACCTAGATCTTGCACATAAGCTGCAGCATCTTGAACAACGATCTACACATGTTGATCTACTAGAACTCATGCTTGACTGATCTAGAAAGAGGCATAGACCTAGGGCCGCAGAAAAATGACCTGGGTGTTTACGCTTTTGCTTCGGTGTCGGTGGTAGCACATTTTGGCGTGGTGTGCCGCTTCGAAGACTGCCGGACATGTCGGCCGCCGCAGAGGGGAAATCCGCCGGCAACCAACGCCTTGCTTGACGGATCTAGGGTCGAGGAAAGTGGCGATGGAGTTCTAGGTGGGCGGTGAACAAGGAACGGAATTAGGGGATGGGTATGCGGGAGGTGGGGGCATGCCGTTTTTAAAGTGTCGGGGGGGCGGCAAATTGCTAGCGCCAAAATGGGCGGGCGGGTGGAAAACAAAAGAGGTGGGAACGAAATTTTTCGGTACACAAGTGGAGGGAACGAAAACCATTCATTGTAAATTTGATTGGAAAAAATAGAGGGAACGGAACGGGAGGTTTACAAGCGGGGATTATCTCTAATTACATATTGTAATTAAATAAATCGTAACACATGCAACGGCTTAGGTTTTGCCACTACTTAGACCTCCCGTGCAGAATTTGTAATATGGTTTACAAGCCGGGATTATCTCTAATTCATTGTACTATAAATTTATTTGGCCATGAACCATATTAAATTATTTGAATAAGTCATTTGTTTATATATGAAAAGGAAAACAAAATATGTTCATTCATGTACAACAGTTGGATTACTGAGGAAACAATACCATTAGTTTCCTTTATTCCACAACACCAACTTGAAAGCTGAAGCACAATATCACTTAAACAAGTAAACCTCATTGATTCAAAAAACAAACAGAAGAGCAGAATTATTTCACATATTAGATATGTAGCCAGCAAAATTTTCTAACATCCACCAAAAGGTAGGTGATCTCATTAGACTTTACACCCAGAAACTCAGCAAATAGTTTTGCAACTAGGAACAGGGGCGGATCTGCTTGGTCACACCCTTATGCACATGCAACAGGGTAGAAAAAGCATTTTTAGTCTTACATATTAGACTTAAGCATAGTGTATCAGGAAAACTTAAACAGAGTGCATCAGGGTAAGTTTAATCCTAGATCCTCTTCCTAGTCTAGGAAGAGGTAGCCATGGAAATCTGATAGGGTCAGGACATGGTCTGGACGTCCGTACTAGCCCTCTGACATCTCCTCCTCCTTGACGGGCATGGTCTGCGTGTCCTTGTCACCGCCACTGCCATCATCGTCGCTGTCATCGTCGCTGCTGGTGGCGTACTCCCGGCGGGACAGCCTACCGCCGTAGATTGTGACGACCAGCTCCCTGTTGCCAGCATAGTAGTCAAACGCCAGGATGTTGCCTAGCGAAATAGTGTAGCACTTGACGAACTTGGGCCAGCCCCTGCGGAGGTACAAGTGGCCGTCTCGATGATCGAAATACATCTCCACATCGAAGATCAACCTGCTGTTACGCTCCCGGACGCGCACCGTGTTGGGCTGGTCGCCGCTGATGTAATCTTTGAAAGCATGGTAGAGGGAGAGCTTGTCCCACTTATCCTCGTGAAGGATGCGGATGAACATAAAGTCGGGGTTCAGATACAGCGGCAAATGGGGTGGTAGAGATGGTGACGACGACGGTGACGGCGACGGCGACGGCAATGGCGATGGCGACAGAGAAGTGGCCCTGCCCTTGCCGCTGCCCTTGCCCGTACGACGACACCTCTTCCTGACAATGCGCGTTGCCGGCGTACACGTCTGTCCTTCACGTCCCCTGCCCACCGTCGCCTTGGCACCCCTGAGCATGGACACCGGCGTAGGCGACAAATCATTTATTATTCTCAATATGAAGACAAAACCCTCTCGGTTACGCCACCCTTCTAAATGCGCTTTCTTCGAGTATATGAGAACAGCTTGTCCCTCTTCTAGATCTGTGCTCTGTACGAAACACTTCCACCCATCTGGATCGAAGAAGAGGCGATCATCCTTTTCTATCTTGAAGTCGATGGGGGGTGATCTCCTCTTTAGGAAGACACACTCCAGTTGAGCCTCCCTCACAGATTTGTAGAGCATTAACAACCTTCTTAGGCAATTTCTGATCAATACAAAACAAGATATATAAGTTAGTAAGTCGATGTCATAAACCACATAGACAAATTGCATACACGCATGGCAACAAAAAAGAATTAAAAGAAAGTTATATGAATGTACCATGTGGTACAGCTTAAGATTCGTTTTGGTCAAGCGGGTTACGAATGGCAACCCGACAATTTTGCCCATGTTCGATTGAAGTTCCAGCAGATGCTCTTGCTCACTCTCAGTAAGCCGGCATCTTTGGGCGATGACGGTTCCGAGATCACGCTTCTGCGAAGATGCTCCTACCATGTTAAAGAATGGGCTGCGCATACAAATTTAGCACACATTAACAAATGGTAAAAGTGTAGGAAACACATTATAGGTATTACAGCGTCACAGCAACGTATTTCATCACAACAATACAAATATTGTTACTGCAAATACTTGCAAGTTATTTCAATGCTACAAGCACTAGTCATAGCATAGGAAAGCTCTAGACTCCTATTTTGGCTTGTCAATATTGTACATTATATTTACTTTTTCATGCCCGACGTGCTAAGTTATAGCTATAGTGTATACCTACCTATTAGGAAAACATTTATTCACAAGTGTTATCTGTTGCTCACCCTTGGCTAAGATTTTCAAGAAGTGGCACATGTTCTAACATGTTCTAGTTTCTCTTATTTGCAGGCACACAACGATGCAACTTCCTATAAGTACAAGGTTATCAAGTATTGGGATATAATTAGCACACTTTACTCAAGGGATCGAGCTACTGAGCGGGGGCTAGGACTGCAGCTGAAAGCCGTGCGGGAATGGCGGACGAGAACGCTAACAATGACAACATCATTGATCAAGCTGTGTTGATATAATGAGCAGACAAGTGTATTTGTGGATACATTGATCTTTATTCATGTTGTAGTTGATTTTTATTTTGAAAATATCATATTTTATTTACATTATGTAATTGAATTTTGAAGCCAAATGTGTTGTTGATTTCACAATTGGCTTAAAATGGCAGCCAAACAGAAGCTGTAAATCATTTCATTTCAGAATTCCAGGTGGCAGCCAAACATAAAAATTCATTAAGGAATTTAAATTCCATCCAAACGAAGTGACATGGGGATTTCATTTCATTTCAACCAAATGAAATGAATGCATAGGAGCCAAATGAGCCCTAATATATTTTCCTACACATGCATTGTAGAGTTCAGACCTTATGCAATGTTTCCTTCCAGTAGTGCTTGATTCATGGGATTGTAATGTGCAGGAATTATTCCAGTAGGTACACTAGTGTATTTTCATGGGAAATCTAGCTTCAGCACATAGCTCGCGGAAAACCCTACTGGACAAACAATGCAGACATGATTTCAGTGGGCAGCACAAGTAAATCCAACATGATTGGGCTCACCTTCAGCGCAGAGCAAGGTTGCGGAGATGCGGTCAACGCCGACGGGCCGGCGTCACGGTGGTGTGGCCGGAGTCGCTACGGACGTGCACGTCGTTACGGGTGGCGGATGCGTTGCGGAGATGCGCTGTGGCGTGGCTGTGGAGAAGCGCGGTGGTGGGGTTGCAGAAATACGGTCGTCGGTGGCTGGACGATCCTGACGGAGGCGATGCGGATGGCCACGGCGGTGCGGAGATGCGGCGGTGATGCGGAGATGTGGATGGAGAGGAGCAGTTCAGGGAAAGTACGAGAAGGGGCTAGGATATCTGCAGGGATAGATTTTTTCCCCAATTAGGTAAACTATTATTTGTACTAACATTGGTGCATGTTGGACCCACTTGTACTAACATTGGTGCATGTGGGACCCACTTATCAATGTTTAAAATAGCGGGCTATTTGATTTAGCAGCGCCGATTTTAAAAGCTATCAAAAGCTATAGCGGAGCTATAGCGCGCTATGCCCATTTAGCGGGTTTGCTAAATAATGATTTTTTTTAAAAAGAGCAGTACATATTGGTATATATATCAATAATTTACAAATATTTGACAGTTTTACAGATCAATGCTCTGATCAACTCACTTATAATAGGTTTGACAGTGCATAGTGCATATTACATAGTAAAATTTGAAACAGAGCCACTTATACTAGCATTGGTGCATGTGGGACCCAATGGCATCTGTGGTTCCTGTTTGGCTGAGTTTGGGCAAAATTTAACCCTGATGACACATGTGGGTCCAGTTACACTAGCATCGGTGCATGCGAGTACCGATGGCATCTATGGTTATAGTCTGAGTGAGTTTGGGCAAAAGTTTGACTAAAATTGTGCTTAAGTTGACCCTGATGACACACGTGGGTCCACATACACTAGCATTGGTGCATGTGGGCCCAATGGCATCTATGGGTTCTATGTTGACTCATATCGCCGCAAAAGTTGACCCTGATGACACATGTGGGTCCACTTAGCTAACATTGGTGCATGTGGGACCCTATGGCATCTGTGGGTCTAGTTTGACTAAGATTAGACTTAAGCTGACCATGATGACACATGTGGGCCCACATAGCTAGCAGCGGTGCATGTGGTACCCTATGGCATCTGTGGGTCCGATTTGACTAAGATTGGGCTTAATTTGACCCTGATGACACATGTTGGCCCACATAGCTAGCAACGGTGCATGTGGGACCCTATGGCATCTGTGGGTCCAGTTTGACTAAGATTGGGCTTAAGTTGACCCTGATGACACATGTGGGCCCACATAGCTAGCAGCGGTGCATGTGGGACCCTATGGCATCTATGGGTCCAGTTTGACTAATATTGGGCTTAAGTTGACCCTGATGACACACGTGGGCCAAGTTTGACTAAGATTGGGCTTAAGTTGACCCTGATGACACACGTGGGTCCACATACACTAGCATTGGTGCATGTGGGCCCGATGACATCTGTGGGTTCTATGTTGACTCATATCGCCGCAAAAGTTGACCCTGATGACACATGTGGGTCCACTTAGCTAACATTGGTGCATGTGGGACCCTATGGCATCTGTGGGTCTAGTTTGACTAAGATTAGACTTAAGCTGACCATGATGACACATGTGGGCCCACATAGCTAGCAGCGGTGCATGTGGGACCCTATGGCATCTGTGGGTCCAATTTGACTAAGATTGGGCTTAATTTGACCCTGATGACACATGTTGGCCCACATAGCTAGCAGCGGTGCATGTGGGACCCTATGGCATCTGTGGGTCCAGTTTAACTAAGATTGGGCTTAAGTTGACCCTGATGACACATGTGGGCCCACATAGCTAGCAGCGGTGCATGTGGGACCCTATGGCATCTGTGGGTCCAGTTTGACTAAGATTGGGCTTAAGTTGACCCTGATGACACACGTGGGCCCAGTTTGACTAAGATTGGGCTTAAGTTGACCCTAATGACACTCGTGGGTCCACATACACTAGCATTGGTGCATGTGGGCCCAATGGCATCTGTGGATTCAATGTTGACTCATATCGCCGCAAAAGTTGACCCTGATGACACATGTGGGTCCACTTAGCTAACATTGGTGCATGTGGGACCCTATGGCATATGTGGGTCCAGTTTGACTAAGATTGGGCTTAAGCTGACCCTGATGACACATGTGGGCCCACATAGTTAGTAGCGGTGCATGTGGGACCCTATGGCATCTGTGGGTCCAATTTGACTAAGATTAGGCTTAAGTTGACCCCGATGACACATGTGGGCCCACTTACACTAGCAATGGTGCACGTGGGACCTAACGGCATATGTGGTTTCAGTTTGACTGAGATTGGGCAAAAGTTGATCCCGATGACAAATGTGGGTCCAATAACACTAGCTTAAAATAACTTTGTAACGCTTGCGTTTACAATTCTAGACTTTCATCAAGGCAAGTTTATATCTGTTGATAATCATATTCCTTTGAACTAGTATAGCCAGTGCACAAACAGAACTAAACACACATATAACATTACATAGATATGTTTGCTAGCTCACGGGACTTTAAGAAACAAGCATACTAAAGTAGTTCAACTTAGAAAGTAAACAACAACAAAGTACCACGATTTGTACTACATAAACAACATACGACATCACGAATATAACTGGCTATAGTCTAGTAACGTGCTTTAATTCCGGCCGGTGGCATTGGAGGCGGTGGGGTCGGTGGCTGTGTCGCCCCAGGTAGTGGTGGTGGTGTCGCCCCAGCCAGTGGTGGTGGTGTTGCCCCAGCCAGTGGTGTCGTTCTGCTCGCCGTCCTGGTCATCTTCACCCGCTTCACGTTTGTGTTTGGCGACATGTACCACCTCTCCATCCGGCTCTTTCGCTCCCCATACCTCCTGCTGCTCTTCCCAGATCGCCGTCGCCTGTTCCCTTTCAGCCTGCTGCATTGCATCATCCTGCTCGTCATCTGCATCACTCTGGTCTGCAGCAGTTGCCGCCTCGGCCGCAGCTTTTGCCGCCTCGGCCTTAGCTGCTGCCGCCTTTTCTGCTGCATTAATTGCAGCCTTGCGAGTCCCTCGGTCTAGCCCGTCCCTTGCGGTAATGAGCCTACGATACAGCTCGTAGGCAACATACCCGTCTCTTGCTACATACTCTAGGTTCATCGCGGAAAGTGGCTTGTTCTCCCATACTTCGTGGCCATCCTTCGAGAGTGCCTTGCAATTCCTGAGATCTCTGTCAATGATGATCACTGCTAGAGATAACATCCCGTCCCTGTCATACGGCTGATTCCAATGGAACCGTTCTTCGGTCTTAAACATGTCTTGGATGTCGATGTGGTACTGTTCTGGAATGGTGATATCCTCATGTGCAAGCTTCTCTTTATCACTCCTGATGTCCACGCTAGCGAAAGTGATCCCCTTTTCCTGAAGGAACTCTGCCTGTTTCGGACAAGGCTCCCTTCTCCTGCAGTATAAATGCAAATTAAGACATGAAAATAATTTGGATGATGTACAATTATTTGATGATAATGTTAAACAAGGTAATTGCATAACCGTACCATTAGGCCATGTACAACACCCAGAGATCATGTATAATACTTGAACTAACATGTCTAAGTATTTGAAATAAACGAGTGCAAGCAATGTATTTGCATTGGCTAATTATACATGATCTCAAATGGAAAATAAAAATATGCACATAACCAGTTTCGGACAAGGCTCCCTTCTCCTGCAGTATAGATGCAAACTATGACATGACAATAATTTGGATGGTGTACAATTATTTGATGACAATGTTGAACAAGGAAATTGCGAAACCGTGCTATTAGGCCACGTACAGCGCCCATAGATCATGCATAATACTTGATCTAAAAAAATCCACAAGGACTTAAACCTATAGGAATTAAACAATGCACATAGGAAAATTTTCTAAGGATCAAAATCCTCCAAAATTCATATGAGATTCCTTTGAATCAAACAAGCCCTGCATCAAAGGAGGCCTGATGTGAAAACGTTCGTACAGGGTACAATCCTATGAATCAAACATGTTCTGATGGAAAAAACATAGGGATTGAATCATGTACAAACCCAAAGGAAATCCTTTGAATCAAAGGAGGCCTGAAATAGAAATGCCCATCCTTAGTACGTATATTACCTGTAGTAGTGGAACACGAGGACAGTCTCCTTCAGGGCGATCTGGACGACGGTGAGCTTTTGTGACGGAGCTTCGTCCCGCCTATTCCTTGTGTACTCGAGGTCGAGTCCGAGGAAGTTGTAAGTCTCTTTCTCGAGCAATTGCTCGAACTTCTCCAGCATGTGATTCAAGTAGTTCACATCGTTGGTGTACACCACCTCCATAATCTT
Source organism: Avena eriantha (assembly GCA_910589775.1). Taxonomy (NCBI): domain Eukaryota; kingdom Viridiplantae; phylum Streptophyta; class Magnoliopsida; order Poales; family Poaceae; genus Avena; species Avena eriantha. The sequence goes on from CAJUXJ010001642.1 coordinate 15,245, forward strand.
CGTACCATAGGCACAGATGGGCTTGATGTCAACCGTGGTTTTCCTGTCATCGAGGATGTCTCCATAGGGATCCATGGATGCTGAGTTCCCCATCGTGTGGAGGAGGAAGACACAAGAGGAAGAAGAACATACGAGAAGTGGACACGTTTCGGTTATTGTGGTGTTACGGCGACAGTGGAGTCGAGGCGGAGGGCCCGTACATCGATGTAGTCGACCCGTTACGGTGCGATGCGGTTAGTGCGATGCAGTGCGGTTAGTTTTGTTACGGTGCGACGCATTTAGGAGTGGTGCGATGCGGTTATTGTGGTGCAGTGGGGTAAGTTTTAATTTGTTACGGTGCGACGTGTTTAGGTGTGGTGCATGCGATGCGGTTATTGCGGTGCAGCAGTGGGATCTGTTTTCTTACGATGCGATGCGTGTAGGTGTGGTGCGGTCCGGTCGTGGCTGCAAACTTTCAACAATTGAACGCACAGGGCTTTCACCAATCCTCTGGTCGTGGCTGCAACTTAATTTCAAAAATTGAACCCACGGCTTTCCTACAACTATCAACTCAAGTTTGACCTAAGCTTGTACAGTGCATAACTAATTCAAAATATCTCATAAAAATTGAAAACCTACACACTGATAAATTTTCCGTGAACTAGTTGACACGAACAATTTTAAACTTGAAACATTTCATTCTCATCAAAATAATAATCTCGCATATGAGCTTCCACATAGAATGTACCATGACTCACGTGGGTCCACATACACAAGCATTGGTGCAAGTGGGTCCAATAGCATATGTGGGTCCAGTTTGACTAAGATTGGGCTTAAGTTGACCCTGATGACACATGTGGGCCCACATAGCTAGCAACGGTGCATGTGGGACCCTATGGCATCTGTGGATCCAGTTTGACTAAGATTAGGCTTAAGTTGACCCTGATGACACATGCGGGCCCACATAGCTAGCAGTGGTGCATGTGGGACCCTATGGCATCTGTGGGTCCAGTTTGACTAAGATTGGGCTTAAGTTGACCCTGATGACACATGTGGGCCCACATAGCTAGCAGCGGTGCATGTGGGACCCTATGGCATCTGTGGGTCCAGTTTGACTAAGATTGGGTTTAAGTTGACCCTGATAACACACGTGGGCCCAGTTTGACTAAGATTGGGCTTAAGTTGACCCTGATGACACACGTGGGTCCACATACACTAGCATTGGTGCATGTGGGCACAATGACATCTGTGGGTTCTATGTTGACTCATATCGCCGCAAAAGTTGACCCTGATGACACATGTGGGTCCACTTAGCTAACATTGGTGCATGTGGGACCCTATGGCATCAGTGGGTCCAGTTTGACTAAGATTGGGCTTAAGCTGACCCTGATGACACATGTGGGCCCACATAGCTAGCATCGGTGCATGTGGGACCCTATGGCATCTGTGGGTCCAGTTTGACTAAGATTAGGCTTAAGTTGAACCTGATGACAAATGTGGGCCCACATAGCTAGCACCAAGTGTTTCCACGAAGGCGTGGATTTTTGCCCGGTTTCCACGTTTTGGCCGTTCGGTCCAACGTATCGCCCAGTTTTGGCATCTTTTGAGCGTATAGTGTGCAAAACCTCATGGAATTCAGACAAACATAGCTCCTTAAATCCAAATCTGAATTTTTCTAAAATTCATGTCAAAACCACCTATTTGATGTGTTTAACTGAATTTTCAAATTTGTACATGCACCAAGTTTTGAATCTGAAAAAACTCTACAAATAAACAACTTACAAGTAATATTGAAATAATAACAAAATGTTTAAAAAACGGAACTCAGCCCAGCCAGGCCTTCTGCCCGGACAAGCTACCTACGACCGAACTGGGCCTCTTTCAGCCCATTATGTCCCCAATGGCGCACGATGTCAGACGGGTCGGACGGCTGGGAGTTTAGTCCCACCTCGCCAACTAGAGAGGATTCCGACCAGCTTAAATAGCCACGCGTTCGGCTCCTATCAACAGCCTCTCTGTTCTATCTTACTTGCTATCAGGAATTCTACTTTGGGCCGTTGGGCCTACTGGCAGGTCACGGGCCTGCATCCTGGCCATTCATTTGGTTTCTAGTCGTATGCAGACCGTGATTCCCTTGAGAAATATCATGCCAGTGGGTGGCCTTTTTTTTCTTTATTTGATCTTTTTTATCCTATATTTTAACATAAATTCATACGTTTTTAATACAAATTTACATGGCATAGTGCATATACAGCACTATCTCTGCACTTAAATGGCCCAAACCATTTCAAATTTTGAAACACTACTACAATTTGCTATACCTATCAAAACCTTCCAATTTAAAATTGACGCAATGAAATACATTTTTCTAACTGGCAGCACAACTATCATGGCACAACACAGATAGATATGTAAGAAACAAGCAATTAAGAGCATGTAACCATAACCTTACTAGCAGCATAATAACATAGTAGTCTTACGGGAACTTCACCCTACCATCACAAGGTTACCACTTATAACCACAGTACCAAAAGAACATAGTTCTCAACCACTTCTACCTAGTTAACCAGTTCGACATATTAACCATATATGCATAAACATCATCGCTATACTGATGATGTGACCATACGTACTAGCAGCTGATATCAATATTCACTCCTCTTCAGTCTCGGAGTCGCTGAACACAAACTCATCTGGCTGGAGGACCTTGAGTAGAGCTTCGTGCCTGCCACGATCACGCAGGTCACCCTCAAAGTAGTCCTCACCCAGACGTCCACGAGTGGCTACCTCTCGGACATGCTGCACAAGCCCCACCCTCAATCCCCCATGTGGCTTGAAGTGGTGGAATGGGCACCTATAGAACTCGGTGCTGAATGGCAGGTAAGCAGAAATCCCCTTGTGCCTGAGCTTCTTTTCTTCTTTCCTCACAAAGGACTTGTATGTCCATTGCTCCACTTCAACATCTGAACCAGAGAAGTACTGCACAATAAATAAAACAAGAAAACAGTTAGTACCTGCTACTAAATATAAAAACCTACTACTTTTGTGCATGTCCAAATGCACTACACCTGCTAGGAATAACATACCTCCTCATCAGGCCACGGGAAGAGTACATCATAGGCATCACCTGGGGTTGGTGCCTGCCAGACAATTAAGATAAATGAACACTAGCATTTATGGTAATTACTAAAAGCATTCAATATTAATAAATGAAAAACACTAGCAAAAAATAGCACAATAATCCGACTTCACAAATCTGATCATAAAAACAACATTGATTCAAGAAACAAATCATTAAACTACATCAATGCTTTTTATACTACATTCCATTAAATTACAATGATTATTTGGAGGTTGGAATTGAAGGTAAAGAAACTAGACTATACATTCAAACAAAAAAAATATCAAGGATCAATCAGTTTAGTATCAGGTTGCATGAAGCTCCAGCAAGTCAAAATAGAGTAGTACAAAGTCTGTAAACTAATTAGTCTACACAAATCTGTTCATACAAGCATAAGCATCTAAAGAAATGTGTCTTAAAATCAATTGGTACAAGTAAAGGAAAACAAAAGTAAGTACACAGATCACTAATTTGCACACTATTATGAGGCACCACTACAATCAATTTATAACATACATGCCATATGGTTATAACCACATTGTTCAGATCTAGTGCTAGAAGTTAATAAAATTCTATAAGTAATTTTAACACATTTCTCGTAAAAGCAATTAAAGCAAAAAAAAGGAAACTACAAAAGTATACCGAAGCTAGATAACCACATTATATCACAGAAGCTAATTCAGACTAGTTGAATAGTTGTAGCCATCTAACCACATTATACCACATGTACCAAAAAAAACAAGCCATACTTTTAACTAGTTGAAACTAACTAACCACATTATATCACAACAGCTCAAATGAGAATCATGTAAACCATGTTCCTTCAACATAATACGAATTAACTACAAATTAAACTCTGTCAATTTAAAACAAATAAACCATCTTCCTACTAATTGGAAAAACTTCACCAATGGACTATCAGCATTGGTCATCTATACAAAATTACACAACGAATCTATAGACCCAGCCTTCCATCCAATAAATCCCTAAGGCCCCGGTCGTTTTACTTTGGATTGTCCTGGTTTGACATGGATTGATGTGGTTTAAATCCTATCTACGTCAAAATATACTCTAATCCAATCTAATCTAGTCCAATCTAACATAGAGGTGAACATAGCCCAAAGGATATGAATCCCTAACATTGAAAGAGCTGAATCTACAAAACACATCTTACTTCCAAATAATTTGAAGGGATTGAACAGAAATTAGAAGAAAATAATACTAACATGCATCACGGCGACCTGTGGAGACTGAACTGGCGCCAGATCCTCCGTGCCGCCGATCAGCACGTTTAGATCCAGCATTTCCACCTCGCCGAGGTCCACATGCACCAACTCCTCCTCTCCGAGCGCCGCATCGACCAGAGCGACCAGCGCGGACCGACGACCTCCTCTACCGCCATGGCCCTCCACCACCTCGACCGCATCTGGGCGGCTCATGGCTCCAAACCCCGCCCTTGCAGAACCGCCTGCATCGCCGCCGGACCCCACTCCCGCCATAGTCGGCGTCGAAATATCGTGGTATGGGAGAGCTCGAGGGCCTCAGGCGAAGGAGACGATGGGGAGAGCTAGGGTTTTCTCCCGCGCTCTTCTTTCCGTATCTGCTGAGACAAAAGGGGGCAAATGGTGGGGATGAGGCCAGGCGAAGCGGCCGAGGGAGCTCTTATACGTCGCGTCGGTTCGTTTCAGCTGACGTCACCCACGCACGTGACACCCACCCGTACAAAACTGAATTTTTTCAACAGACTACTTCTATTTTCTGGATAACTGAATTTTCAAATTTCTACATGAACCAAGTTTTGAATCTGAAAAAACTCTACAAATGGAAAATGTATCCCTTGGAGTCCTTCAAACAATGGTGAAAACCTCATGGAATTCAGACATACACAACTCCTGAAATCCAAATCTGAATTTTTAGGTCAAATTCGCGTCGAACGCAGAGGACGCATATGTACGAACCAAGCTGACCTAACAATATATACATGATTAAACCACATCTTGTGGACCTAAAAATGATTTTTTCCAAAACAAATTAGGTTGCAATGATGTAGATGTAGATCAATATTTCAATGTTTTGACCATATTGACCAAAATTTGACTTGAGATAAAATTTGAGCAAACAATCATTTGACAATGAACAAAGTGGTCACATTCCAACTAAATGACCCCAAATACCATACCATGTTGGTGAAATACAAATTTTATTCAAATTTGTTAACTACCTTTACAAAATGTAGTTGAATTTCAATTATTAAAATGGAAAATGGTATTTGAAATCATAATTGGACCAAAAACCCAAAAGATGAAATGTGTGCTATGACAAGATACACCTACATGCCAAATCTTAGACCATTCTGAGAAAGTATGCCATGGAGTTGGGCATCTCTTAGGTAATTTGGGTACTTACACATGAGACTCACACTTGAAACCAAGTGTGAGAGAGCAACCTCAACTTTCATTCAACAAACTCAAGGTTTATTATTTTTTGTGCAAACTAGGGTACAATGTAAGACACATGGCCAGTGTTTTACTTTTTTTGATTTTTTTTAATTTGCTTAATTTGTATCAATTAGTATCCTGTTTGCTTAATTTTAATTTACTTTTTTACCATTTTCTTAATTTGCTGCTTATTAATGTGTTGATTCCATAGTGCGTATCAATTAGTATCCTGTTAAGTGTAATGATCAATGCGTTTGAAACTTAAATTCATCCGAGTCTTGTTTCATTCTAGTGATTATGATTGCTTATATGATATCTATCAGTTAATAGTTATCAGATTACATTTTGAATTTATATAATATAGAATTTGTAGAGATTTCCGATGCAACGCGCCACTCTCCCAAATGTCATGCGTGGGTCCAATGTGAAAGCAATGGGAAAGTGGACTACATATGCAGGACTACACGATTCCACACCCACGCGTGCACCAGAGGAAACCAAACCGCCGGCATCTATATAACACATTGGTCTCATCGTCTCTCCCACCATCGTCCACTTCTTCCCCAATCTGCCAAAAACCCCAATCCGCTCCCACCACCGCACCACCAATCTCATCCCTTAGTGAATCTGCAAGATGAAGCGCGCTCGCAAAGACGAGCCGGAGTCGAAGGCGGTCGGCGGCTCTAGCGATGCACCCGCAGTCGTCGCCGCGGTGGCGGGCGAGGAGTCTTCTTCGGGAGCACCAGCCGCTCATCGGCGCGCCGTGACCGTTGCGGACTCCACCGTACCGGTCGTGGTCGCCGTTGATAATGAGAAGAAGGAGGACGTCGTGGCTCCCGCGGCAGATCAACAGAACCCGCATGCAGGCCGCCAGGTCATCGTCGTGCCGGACGATGAGTACTACAACGGCGAAGACCCTGACTCCATCGAGTACCTCTATGAACAAGCCCGCAAAGAAGATGTACCGTTCAAGGAGGAGGCCTCCGACGACGGCACCGAGGTTCTGAGCTGTTCTGTTCGATCTCCTCTGTTCATCTTACTGTTCACATAGGGTTTGTTCGTAGAGTAGATTGATTTGTGCTGTCTAGGTGGTCTTCTAGATATTCTTGATTCTAGGGTTCTTACGGTTCCTTTGTAGTTGAATTTGATTTGATCTGCCTTAAATTCATCCGAGTCTGATTTGATTGTAGAGATTATGATAACAAAGATTTTTGTTTGGGAAGAAAAGATTGATCTGATGCATAGAATTTATAATTACCATTTCTTAATTTGCTGCATATTAATGTGTTGATTCCATAGTGTGTATCAATTAGTATCCTGTTAAGTGTAACGATCAATGCGTTTGAAACTTAAATTCATCCGAGTCTTGTTTCATTCTAGTGATTATGATTGCTCATATGATATCTATCAGTTAATAGTTATCAGATTACATTCTGAATGTGTTAAGGTAGTTAACTTGTAAATGATTCATTATTAAGTGCCTTAAATTCATCTGAGTCTAATTTGATTGTAGAGATTATGATAACAAGAATTTATTTGGGAAGAAATGATTGATCTGATGAATGGAATTTAATGTGTAATGATCAATGCGTTTGAAACTTAAATTCATCCGAGTCATCTTTCATTCTACTGATTATGATTGCAAGAATTTTATTTAGGCAAAATTGGTTATTTGCCCCTAAAGTTCACATGCCTTGAAGTATGTCCCCAAAGAATATTGTTCTTTAATAACTTATCCATTATGGACTTTGAAGCAGATAGAAATGAACGCTCAGGCGTTCCAGTGCTCACTAGACATGATAAGACAAAACTGTCCTCGATTCATCAAATATTGGTCACACAACATTATCCTCGATTCATCAAATGTTAGTACTATCACCGCAACACAAAACTATCCTCGATTCATCAAATGTTAGTACTATCACCGCAATAATTTAGAATAGTTTTGGCAGCATTGTTAATTTTTTACAGCTTATTTCGTTTGATCGTTGTTGTGCTCCTGTTTATCTCACTTCTTACGTATTTCAAAATTCACAGGAAAACTCTGACGACATGGGCCATGGCAAGGACGATAGGGACCGCAAGAGCCGCTTTGTTCTAAAGCGGCTGGTGAGTGGCCAGATACCTTTCCGCAGCCGCGGGGAGCTATCTTGCCCATTCTGCGGCAGGGTCATCACCAAGAACTTAGAGAGCATGATCCAGCACACGGATGGCGTTGGCATAGGCAGTAGGTAGAAGCACAAGGGCCACACCAAGGCAAAGCATGCCGCCTTTGGCAGATTCCTCGACAAGTACGTCCAGGGTGGCCTCATCCTGGTTATCGGTCCTGCTATTGGCCCTCATGTTCTGTTTCCACAAGTTTAGTTTATGTTTGTGTTGTCCCCCTGGAGATGAAGAGAAACTGTGTGCTGTTTGAAGACTAAGTTTTTATTATGTATGGTGGAAGCTGGGCAATCATACCCAGCTGTTTAAGACTATGTTAATGTGTATGGAGTTTGTTGTTGCGTTACTGGTGCACTTGTTATCTGAATTCTCATGTTGATGCACACTGCATTTGTTTACTAAATTAGATGGTTTGATGCTTTATTTTGTAGCTAAGAAAGTTTGAAGTAAGTTTGGACTACAAAAAGTTTTTGAAACCAATCTCAAACCAGAAACTTATGTACTTTACATACTGATGATCCTTCAGAATGTCTAAAAACAACCACAAACATGAAAGGCAAACTCCTTATTTCCAATACTTTTCATAAAATTTGCAACATATTCTAAGTAAAGGATTTAATTAATATAGCTAATTCTTTCCTTGTTAGTCTCAAGATTCTATTTTAGAGGATCTTACAGGACCTAAATATGACGACTAAGTCAGAGCAATAAAAACCAAATCAAATGCCTTGCTCTACGCACTAAATGTAATCAATATATTTCCTTGTTTTGCCTAACGGCTAAAGCTAATCACGTCGAGCCCACAAATTAAGCTTACAACTGGGTCCAGGCCCGGCATGCAAGCATAGTCGGACCATATATATATACGCTCTCCCTCCAACAAACCCTAAAGGCATAGTTGGAGTCAGCGCCGCCATCTAAGCCACCTTTGCCTAGGCCGCAGATCTATCGAGAGAGAGGGATGGCGAAGGGCAAGATCGTTGCGGTAAAAATCTAACCTATCGAGTTCGCATGTACTAGATCTATTTGGACAAAAATGTACGGCCAATGATCTTTAAATTTTCTTTTTTTGATTTGTAGTGTCCTTGGTGTTTTGACACCAAGGGTCCGTGCGGCCTGGGCGACAAGATCAAGTCCTTTTTCGTTCTCACCCTTGAAGAGAATTCTGAAGAAATGACGGTACTGGTTTTATTTTTATTATTATCATCAGTCTTTCCTGTTCCACCCTTTTTTCATGAATTATAGCATCTGTTAGTTTGTCATGTAGTAAACATGTTCCATTTTTCTTCAGTTAATACCCTGCTATGCTAGAGCGAATTTCTTTAAGAAGTTTGCCATCAACTCTGTCGACCACGAGAATGATTTTGTGGTCGAGGTGGTTACGGAAGAAGGTTTCGAATTCAACGTTGATTGTATCAACAAGGATGGCAGAACATATCTTGAAGGCCAATATTGGAGAGAATTTGCTAGAGTCTACAATTTGGATGTTGGAACGGAGCTTGTCTTCTCTACCGACACACAAGGTCCATCTACCCCTGTGACGTCGATCAACCTACCGATCACCCACCCATGTAAGTAACTGCTTATTTAAAGTACTCCCTCCGTTTACAAATATACGATGTTTACGAGTTTGTATAAAATGGATGTATATATGTAGATCCACTAAAATATTTAGGTTCACCCATTTTGCTCGGTTTCTAGTCTACTTTGTAATGTGTAGAATGTCACTGATGGAATTGTCTCTAGTTTTTTCCTGATGAAAAAAGTAGTAGTTTCTTTGTGTTTGGCACGATATTTTTTCCTTGTTCCTAAACAATCTTAATGTTGACGTACGTACCATGCATTAATCTTAATTTTGATTCAGTAATATTCATTTAATTAAGTATTTGAACTTGTACATCATATTACAATCTGACCCAGGATAAGAAAAGCATGCTTGACGCTATGCATGCCACTGATGGAACCATAATTAACTGGAGAATGATGGAATCAGTGGTCAGCAATGTTGACATCATTGACACGCTGGTTGATAAACATGGAGCTGGGCCTTATCTAGTTGGAAAATGTGAGTCTCTGATCCACACATTAAGCTGGACAAATTGCAGGAAGAAAGAGCTGGTAAGTATGAGTGATCTACTTTGTTGTGCCTGTAATTTTCCGATTAACAAATGTTCACATTGTGCATGTGGACCAAGAACAGAAACTCCCGCGATGCCTTGTCCCTGAAGACATGGCTGAATATGGTGATATCACAATTGTGTGTGATAAATACACAAAGGTCAAAGGGTCGTACTCAATTTCTCCTAAGGATGGCCGAGTATGCTGCGCTAGGTGGAGGGAAGTGATGTCACAGGAGGAGGGTTTTCGGCGAATTGGAGACAAGATGTTTTTCATGCTGTACGTGGGACGTAAGGAGGCTTTCCTATTTTCCTTCTATGTTCCAAATGTGGAACTTTAGTAGCCTTGATCATTTTCACTATGATGGTCATGGGTCATTTGTCGACCTAATAATATGAGATGTTAAGACAATATTTTACGGTCCTTTCATTATGTGGCATTAGTATGTCTGAAGACGTGGTTAAGTGTAATGGTACTATTAAATTATTTATGAGCTGAAATATATTATGCCTGTCGTTGCTGCCAATTATAGTGAAATCGTGTTAATTGAGTTCATTTCATCGGTATCTATGAATATTTTATGAGCTACAAATTTTATGTGTGCACAACTTACTAGACGGACATGTTTGTCGCGTAGGTTGTGTCACGTAAAGAAGTATCTATCTCCAGTAAATCTATTTTGCTGCTTGAAGTAAGTATGAAAAAAACAAGCAAAAACATCTAGGTACGACCATATATATCATTGTAATTAATAATTTTGTGTATAACATGGTTACTGGGAATTGAATGCAACAGTCTCCATAACTAGTATCAAACAGTACAACTGCGTGCTAGTATTTTAGTAACGCATTTTCACAAGGTACTAGTCAATATCACTATCAACATCGAAAATGCTCCTCCCAAATTCATCGACAACCGGTTCCAAGTCTTCTTGTTCTTCGTCGCTCAGGTCCATATCATTGTTTACACCATTTTTCCCTGCTAGTTGTCTAACAGTCTGAGAGTCAACAGATATCACATCATCAGAGCGGTCAGCCATGTCGTCTTCATGATCATCAACATATTCATCTTCCTCGTCCTCAATTTGGTGAACAATGGGATCTTCCGAGCCTAGGTCTTCCTGGTATGCACCTGCATTGCCTTCATCATCTTTTTCTGGAACATCGTATACATTCCTGTGCTTGAAAGTTTGCACCACCTTCCAAGGATCACCAAATTTTGTGTCTTCCAAGTAAAAACAAGTTTCTGCTTGGTGAGCTAATATGAAAGGGGTGTTCTTGTACCACAATACAGACGTATTGATGCTTTTAAAGTATGCATCATCCTTCATCTCCGTGGTTTTCCTACTTCCAAGGTCAAACCAATCACAGCGGAACAAGAACACGGATCTATCGCCGTGCTTGTTTCTCGGGTACTGTAACTCAAGAACCTCCTTCATCACACCGTAGTATTCTTGATCTTGTTCGTCAGAAATGGATCCCTTGTCATTATGCCTGAGTTTTGAGTCCTCATGTTCTTCTCACGCTCGACGGAACGAAACCTAGCGCCATTTACATTGCACATAGGGTGTACAACTACACGAGCATCTGGACCAAGTGCTAGTGATTTTAAATCTTCTGGAGCATTGTCCAAATTACTGACATGTTTTTTAAACCATGCAGGGAATTCTTTCTCTAGTTCCGCCTCAATGTTGTTCACACCCCTGTTCTGTAGTTGTTGTCGGAAATTCCTAAAAATCAAAAACAAATTAGTAATGGTACTGCTATAACACAAAATATTACTGAAAATTTTGAATGATTAAGAAAAAGGTAAATAGACCTACCGAATATAATTTTGTGCCTCATCACAGTTATGAAGTACATACCAAACCATACTGTCAAATTCTTTGGGAAAATACTTCAACTTGGATAGTCCTAAACCTCTGGCTCCATCTGAAAAAATATCAAACTCTAGCGGATCAACTCTTTGTTTCTTATCTTGGTTCCTCTCAGGCTTGTTATGTCTGGTTTCTATGACATCGCCCAAAAAATTAGAGCAATGATGCAAGCACTCATCCATGATATATCCCTCAGCAATTGAACCTTCAGGCCTTGATTTGCTACGCACAGTTGATTTCAGGTACCCGAGCCTTCTTTCAACTGGATACATCCAACCATATTGAACAGGCCCCCTCTGAAGTGCCTCATCAGGTAGATGAATAGCCAGGTGCACCATTACATCAAAGAATGAAGGGGGAAATAGCAGCTCAAGCTTGCAAAGAATTATGACAATTTCAACCTTCATTCGACGCAACACAGATGCTCTTAGAGTTTTGGCACACAACTCCCTGAAAAAGTTTCCCAGTTCAGCAATGGTCTCATACATCGCCTTTGATGCAATCCCTCTCAGACCAGCTGGCAAACACATGCTGCATAAGTATGTGGCAGTCATGCGTCTTCAGACCGTGCACTTTACCCCCTGGGATGTCCACACATCTTGCTAAGTTTCCAGCAAAACCATCTGTGAACCTAGTGTTGGCCAAATACTTGCACAATTTTGTTTGCCTTCCTTTTGAAGCGTCCACGGTGCTTTCTCCTTTGAAAAACCCTTGGCCTCAGGTTTCATCCAGAACTTCTTCCTGACATTAAATTTCTCCAAATCCACTCTACCACCAACAGTGTCCTTGTTCTTTCCATCAAGCTCAAGAAGGGTACCAAGGATATTGTCCAATATGTTCTTCTCAATGTGCATCACATCTAGGTTGTGAACAAACTTCAATCTTGACCAGTATGGCAGATCAATTAAGCTAATCTTGAGGTGCCAGGTTGGCTCACCAGTCATGCCATGCTTTGTCTTCCTAGTTGATGGATTTTCCCTGGCCTGTAATCCTGAACTCTCTGTACCCTCTCCTCTCTTTCTACAAGTGTGAAACTTGTTGGTGCATCCTTAGGTTCAGGTTTTCCATTGAAGGCTCTGCTACTCCTCCACTTGTGATCGTGAGGCAGAAATCGACGATGACCAATATAACCAATTTTATTATGGCAAAGACCTCGTAGCAAGGATCCTTATCGGCAGGTGCGCACATGCGAAAAACCCTCTTGTGCTACTGGCCAGTACCATCGTGGCAAGAATCGAGGATAGTCAATGAAAGCGACCAAGAAACGCAGCATGCAACGGAAACTCCTCCGACCTGTGCACGCATCATAGACTTGTGCCCACACAGGCCACTCCATAGCTTCAGCATATCTTTATTCAATGGCTGCATAAATACATGAAAATCCCTTTCCTGGTGAATTTTTCCAGGGATTAGCAATGACATCAGAAGTTGGATTGATCCACGCACATCCACGGTGGGAAGTTGTATGGAATGACAAAACTGCCACATACTGTATGAACTACTCATGTCCGTATGGGTTGAATCCATCTGTCGCAATTACCAAGCCTTATGTTACGGCATCTGAAGCAAACCATCCAAACTCCTTGTCAAAGTGCTTCCATGCTTCACCATCAGCTGGGTGCCTCAAAATACACGGTTGTGCAACCCTCTTCTCCTTGTACCACTTGGTGTTCATCGACGCTTCTTAGAAACAAAAAAATCTCTGTAACCTTGGGATCATAGGAAAGTATCGAAGCACTTGTGGGAATCTTTCTCTTGCTTCCGGGTCTTCCACCTTGAAAATCCACACTCGGGACAATGAGTTTTTTTGGCATGGTCTCCCCAAAAAGAGCACAGTCATACTTGCATCAGAATTGTGTCATAAACCAAGCCCAACCTCAGAAAGAACACTCTTAGCTTCAAGCATAGGACTTGGAAAATTCACTTTTGGCAAAGCAGCACATAAGACAGCCATACATTGATCAAAAGCTCTATTGTGACCCGGTTGTATGATTTCACGTAAAGCATCTTCATAATGAATGACAACCTCGTCTAGTGTGCATCCCTCGTGAAGCTCTTTCTTAGCTTCTTCGATGAGTTTCGCATAGAAATTAGTGTCACTTGGGCCTCTTCACCAGAATCATGCAGCTCATCTAACATCTTGTCAACATGATCATTATGATTCTCATTTCCATCATCATATCATCATCGTCATCGCTTTGATACAACTATGATCATAGTTTTCATCAGGACCACATCATCTTCTCCATGGACAACTCACTTTGTGTATGAAACGACCATACCATTGACGTGTAGTGATACTCAACAGTGTCCTGAGTCTGCTACATATATTTAAGGATTTTTTGGCATGGGCATCAATATGTGCACCTTCGTTGCAGTTTGCGTGCGCAAACTCCATAAACTCGCGGACACCATGTATGTAAAAAGGGGTGAACTTGAGCCCATGAGTAATCCCTGTCGATCCATCGCCTACAAAAATATATATAATGTGTTCCACTCGAGTCATGATGCCATTCAATTTGTACTAATCGATGTGAAAATTGTATACCAAAGTCAAATAAATCACAATGTGTAACATAAACACCAATCCAAATCAATTTCATAACAGATCTCAAAGGAACTC
>CAJUXJ010001643.1:0-32686 GCA_910589775.1 Avena eriantha
CTTGTCGATCTTCGTCCTGGATAGCTCCTTGCGCTTCCTCCCTCTCCTCCCTCGCACATTCTTCATTGATCAACACGCCTTGTTCCATTACCTCCTCGCTCCATGCTACGCCTTCTTCTCGTAAGTACCTAATCATGCAATAATTCAAAGACTTAGGTAGTATAAAATTCTCATTAATTAAAACTCCAGGTTCATTAAGAAACAAGTGCACCAGTTGTTCTAGTAGCTTAGCACGCGCTCTTGTAATTGGTCCAATTCTTATCTCATTTGGATTGACCTTTCTTTGCATTAGTTGGAACATCATCAATTGCAATTGGGGTAGGTGTAACTACAGGGATGTCCTCATCATCTTCCCCTTCAAAAGGCGTCGACCTCGATGCTCCAAGGTCTTCTCTAGCATATGGGATAAATCAGCAACGTTGAAGCTGTTACTAGCACCACCAAATTCCTCAATAGGTATATCAACTGAGTAGGCATTATCATTAATTTTGGCTAGCACTTTGTAAAGGACCAGCACCACGTGGCTTCAACTTGGACTTGCGAATAGTAGTGGAAATCTGTCCTTGCGTAGATGCCCCCAAACCATATCTCCAGGCTTGAACAACACTTATTTCTTGCTTGATTCTTGCAGCAGCAATGTTCTTGCCTTTCTTTCAATAGCCTCTCGAGTCGTCTTCTCATGTATTTTCTTCACATAATCAGCACGTTTTGATGCCTCCGTATTAACTCTCTCATGTAATGGCAGAGGCACAAACCATATCAAGTGGCGTCAATGGCTTGAAGCCATACACCACCTCAAAAGGACAAAGCTGAGTAGTTGAATGCACAGCCTGTTGTAAGCGAACTCAACATGTGGCAAACACTCTTCCCACTCCCGCATATTCTTTTTAATCATGGTCCTTAGCAGCTGTGACAATGTTCTATTCACCACCTCCGTTTGACCATCTGTTTGTGGGTGACATGTAGTACTGAACAGCAACTTCATTCCTAGCTTCCCCCATAAGGTCTTCCAAAAGTATCTCATGAACTTCACATCATGTCAGAAAGAAACAATCGTCTTTGGTACTCCATGTAATCTCACGATGTCCCTGAAAAACAGGTTAGCAACATGCGGACGCATCGTCGCTTTTGTGGCAGGAAATAAAATGAGCCATCTTAGAGAACGTATCCACTACCACAAATATGAATCATGAACCTCTCTGAGTTTTAGGTAGACCTAGCACAAAATCCATACTAATGTCTTCCCATGGAGTAGTAGTGCAGAGAGAGGTGTATACAAACCGTGAGGCTTCAGCTTGGGATTTTGACTTGTGGCAAGTATGCATCTGCTCACAAATCTGTACACATCACGCCTCATCTTGGGCCAATAAAATAAAATGATCAGCAAGCATGAGCAATGTCTTCTCACGCCCAAAATGACCCATCAACCCACCAGCATGTGATTCCTGCACTAGAACAAACGCAACAACGATCTGGAATACATAGTTTGTTAGCTCGAAACAACTATCCATCATGTATATGATACTTATCCCATGCGTTTCTACGAGCACATAAACGATATGGTTCAGCAAAATAATGGTCAGTTGCATATAAGTGCACAAATAGCTTCTAAACTAGGTATTTTAACATCAAGATGGGTTAATAGCATGTTCTGCCAGTAGATAGAGCATCAGCAACAACATTCTCTTTTCCCTTCTTATAATTAATTATGTAAGGAAAAAGACTCAATGAACTCAACCCATTTAGCTAATCTTCTATGCAAGTTTGATTGAGCTTTCAAGTATTTCAATGCTCATGATCAGAATGTATGATGAATTCCTTTGGCCACACAATAATGTTGCCAAACTTCAAGTACTCTCACAAGTGCATACAATTCTTTATCATAGATTGAATAATTCAAATGACCACCAGTCAATTTCTCAGAAAAATAAGCTAGGCCGACCCTCTTGCATCAAAACGCCACCTATGCCTATACCAGTAGCATCACATTCAACTTTAAATTGCTTCGAAAAATCAGGTCAGGTAATGCAAGCAATGGTGTGCAGAAGTAAGCAAATGTTTCAATGTATCAAATGCATGTCTTGGGTCGCGCCCCATACAAAAGGAACACATTTCTTTGTCAAATCATTTAATGGTGCAGCAATGGTGCTAAAATCTTTCACAAAGCGCCTATAAGAAACCAGCGAGACCCTGGAAACTACACACTTGACTTACATTCATTGGAGTAGGCCAATTCTGAATTGATTCAATTTTAGATTGATGTACCTCTACTCCATGCTTAGAAACAACAAATCCTAGGAATATCACCTTATCTTTTGCAAATGTACACTTCTCAAGATTAGCATACAGTTTATTATCATGTAACACTTGCAAAACTTGTCTAATATGAGTGCAATGTTCAGATTCGGTTGTGGCTGGTAGATGAGTATATCATCAATGTAAAACAACCACAAAACGACCAATAAACTCTCTCAAACATGAATCATCAAACGCATGAAGTACTAGGTGCATTAGTAAGACCAAACGGCCATGACTAAACCAAACTCATAACAAACCGAAATTTAGTTTGAAAGCAGTTTTCCATTCATCCCCTTCTTTCATCCTAATTTGATGATAACCACTACACAAGTCAATTTTAGAGAAACAGCAGCAGCACCACTCAATTCATCTAGCATATCCTCTAAACGTGGAATAGGATGACGATATCGAATAGTGATGTTATTAATCGCTCTACAGTCAACACACATGCACCATGTACCATCTGAAGGGTAACGGGTAGGCTACACTAGCGTAAAATCAAAAATTTCTACCGCGTCAACCAGGAATACTATTGTCATAGATCACGGGATTACCGCTAGACGCGCAGGTGCGGAACTCGATGAAGCACGTTGCGGCAGTGTAGATGTTCTACGTCTCCTCCTCGTCCTCGTCCCACGAGCAGCTCCCCTTTGCGCGGCTCGTCCAAGTGCTACAGATGCAGCACCTCCGAGGTATCCACACGTCCGGAGTGGAAGTCTTCACACGCCAGACTGCTAGGTCTGCGCGTGCAACACAGGCGAAAGAGGAGTGGCGGCTGGTGGAATGCTCTCAACCGTTTTCAGCTCGCCCCACTCCCTCTTATATAGGCATCCCTGGTGGGCTTCTACATTAGCAGCCCATTAGCAGCCTAGCCTGGTCTAATTCGGATCCATCCTCATTAGGCTTACAGCCCCTAAAGTGTGTGACCCTATAGTTCATACACGTATAGACATGACGCGAGTACACTTACTCCGTCAATAGTTGGTAGCGGCCTCTAGCAGACGTGCCAACTCCTAACCGCATATAAAGATCATTCGGACGAACCATCACAGGTTGAGTACATGTCTTTCCCTTTGCCTCACGATATTTGGTCTAGCTCTAAGCTGACCTCTCTTTCTCGATACTACTGTGATTCAGAATCCCTTTACTAGGTTAACTCTTAACCATATGTAGCACGGCCATGCATTTCTGGATCCGATCACTCGAGGGGCCCAGAGATATCTCTCTCAAGTAGAGAGGGGGGCAAATCCCATCTTGATTGACCGATGCCTTGCAGCATGTATCAGGACAAACCCGAAAGCTACCTTTATAACTACCCAGTACGGAAGTAGAGTAGTGTTTGATAGCCCCAAAGTAGGTCGATCCACATCTCAAGTACATGCGACAATCTCAGGTCTAAGGACAAAACGTACACGATGTGTAGAGAGAGCTGCAAGTATTATTGCTAGTCTCATGTTGGGTCAGTCCAACCCCATGTTCATAACATGTGTCCACATCATTGGTTTGACAATCTCCATGTCAATGACTTGCGAAACATAGTCATTAACCAATCGATGTGCTAGTCTAATATTCACGTGTGTCCTCGCATGAACTCCGACTAGGGACAATTATTAGATAACCATACAAGTAAAGAGTTTCACAAACAATTCACATAATTGCCAATCAATACAAGTTGCCTGGTATATGGATATTCAAGGAACATTATAATAACTCATGGATACACATGAAATACAATCATCTCTATGATTGCCTCTAGGGCATATTTCCTTCAGTCTCCCACTTGCACTAGAGTCAATCTAGACAGTGTCTAATACCTATTGCTCTTGTGTGCGCTTCATGCGCAGGCTGCGGGAGTGGCTTAGTCAAGGGATCAGCAACATTTGAGTCCGTATGTATTTTGCATAACATGACACTACCTTCATCAATGAACTCACGAATCAGATGGTAGCGCATGCGAATATGTTTGTTCTTCTGGTGCTGTCTAGGTTCTTTGGCTTGTGCAATAGCACCATTGTTGTCACAATAAACGTCCAAGGGATTGGACGAGCCCTGAACCACACCAAGAGCGATCAGGAAATTCCTAATCCAAACAGCTTCCTTTGCAGCCTCCGAGGCAGCAATATATTCAGCTTCTGTTGAAGAGGAGGCCACTGTATCTTGCTTGGAACTTTTCCAGCTCACAGCACCACCATTCATGACAAACACATAACCTGATTGCGATTTCGAGTCGTCTGAGTCATTAAGGTAACTCGCATCTGTGTAACCCTTTACACTGAGTTCAACCTCACCTCCATAAACTAGGAACATATCCTTAGTCCTTCTCAAGTACTTAAGGATATTCTTTACCGCTGTCCAGTGAATCTCACCTGGATCAGCCTGGTATCTGCTCGTAACACTTAGAGCATAGGAAACATCTGGGCGAGTACATGTCATTGCATACATGATGGATCCAATAGCCGAAGCATATGGAACCCTACTCATGCGTTCTCGCTCATCAGTGGTCGAAGGACACTGAGTCTTGCTGAGTTTAATGCCGTGAGGACATGGGCAAGAACCCCTTCTTAGCCTCTTCCATGCTGAACCGTTTCAACACTTTGTCAATGTACGTACTCTGGCTTAATCCAATTAGCCTCCTTGATCTATCTCTATAGATCTTGATACCCAGAATATATGCCGCTTCTCCCAAGTCCTTCATAGAAAAACTATTTTTCAATGAGGTCTTAACAGACTCGAGCATAGGAATGTCATTTCCAATCAATAATATGTCATCCACATATAAGATTAGAAACACAAGTGATTTCCCATTTTCTTTCTTATACACACAAGGTTCTTGTTCGTTTTTGGTGAAGCCAAACTCCTTTACAACTTCATCAAATCGAATGTTCCAACTCCGAGATGCTTGCTTCAGCCCATAAATGGACTTTTGAAGTTTGCATACCTTTCCAGCATTGTTTGGATCGACAAAACCTTCGGGCTGCATCATATACACGTCCTCAGAAAGGATTCCATTTAAGAAAGCCGTCTTGACGTCCATCTGCCATATCTCATAATCGAAATGTGCAGCAATGGCTAGAATGATCCGTATAGATTAAGCATCGCTACGGGCGAGAAAGTCTCGTCGTAGTCAACTCCTTGAACTTGTCGAAAACCTTTGCAACAAGTCGAGCTTTATGGATGTGAACATTTCCATCCATATCAATCTTCTTCTTATAGATCCACTTGCACTCGATGGCTTTAAAACCATCAGGCAGGTCAACCAAGTTCCAAACTTGATTGTCTCCATGGACTCTATCTCGGATCTCATGGCAATCAGCCATTTCTCAGAGTCTGGGTCCACCATCGCTTCTGCATAGGTCGCAGGCTCATCATTGTCTAACAATAATAACTCTCGCGCTTCGCGGAGCCTCGCCGACCTTCGTGGTTGTGGTTGCTTCTATTGCCACGGGTTCCTCAACTTGTTCTGCTACAATAGCATCACTCGTAGAAGCATCCCCGACTGGCTCATCTTGAACTTCTTCAAGTCGCACCGACCTTCCACTCGTTCCCTTTGTGAGAAACTCTTTCTCTAGGAAAACACCGCTACGAGCGACAAACACTTTGCCCTCTTCTCGGTTGTAGAAGTAATACCCTAAGG
Organism: Avena eriantha; assembly: GCA_910589775.1. NCBI lineage: Eukaryota > Viridiplantae > Streptophyta > Magnoliopsida > Poales > Poaceae > Avena > Avena eriantha. The sequence goes on from CAJUXJ010001643.1 coordinate 5,933, forward strand.
TTTCCCTTGGGTATCCCACAAAAATGCACTTATCCGATTTGGGTGTTAGCTTGTCTGACTGAAGTCGCTTGACAAATGCATCACAACCCCAAATCTTTAGAAAAGACAAACTGGGATTCTTTCCAGTCCACATCTCATATGGTGTCTTAACTACGGATTTAGATGGTACCCTATTTAGTGTGAAAGCTGCTGTTTCTAGCGCGTAACCCCAAAATGATAATGGTAAATCCGACTGGCTCATCATCGATCGAACCATGTCCAACAAAGTTCGATTACGCCGTTCAGAGACCCCGTTTCTTTGAGGTGTTCCGGGCGGCGTGAGCTGTGGAACAATTCCGCAACTCTTAAGATGATTGCTAAACTCGTGACTCAAATATTCGCCTCCGCGATCAGATCGCAAGGCCTTTATTTTCTTGCCACGTTGATTCTCTACCTCATTTTGAAACTCTTTGAACTTTTCAAAAGTTTCAGACTTATGCTTCATCAAGTAGACATAGCCATATCTACTGAAATCATCAGTGAAAGTAATGAAGTAGTGATATCCTCCTCTGGCTGTCGTGCTCATTGGTCCACATACATCAGTATGTATGAGTTCCAACAAGTCTGTCGCTCTCCTCGGGAAACCCCTTGAAAGGCGTCTTGGTCATCTTTCCAAGTAAACAAGCTTGACATGTCTCGTATGATTCAAAATCAAACGAAGTTAGAAGACCATCACCATGGAGCTTCTTCATGCGCTTTTCACTTATATGCCCCAAACGACAATGCCATAGATAGGTAGGACTCAAATCATTTGGCCGAAGCCTTTTAGCACTAAACATTGTAACACATGCATTATCAAGATTTAAAATAAATAACCCATTCACAATGGGAGCATCAGCCACAAACATAGCATTCTTAGAGATTACACAACCATTGTTTGTACTCGCGAATGAATAACCATCCCTCATCAAACATGAAGGTGATAAAATGTTTCGACCCATACTAGGAATGTAATAACAATTATTCAACTCCATGATAAATCCTGACGGAAGGTGAAGTTGCATGACGCCGACGAACAATGCAGCAACCCTTGCTTTATTTCCGACGCGAAAATCCACTTCGCCTTTTTGCACTTCTCTAGTCCTTATTAGCCCCTGCATCGAATTGCAAATATGAGCAACCGATCCGGTATCAAATACCCAAGAGTTAACATAAGAATCTGCGAGAAGAAAATGTCCACAACATTTACAACAAGTGTACCTGAGTGGGAAGTACTCTTACTTCCACTTTTCTTCAAAGAAGCCTGGTACTTGCTGCAGTTCCTCTTCCAGTGGCCATATTCGTGACAAAAGAAACACTCAGTGTCTCCTGCAGGACCAGCCTTTTGCTTGGGTGCAGGGTTTGGCTTAGGGATCGTATCCTTAGCCTTGCCCTTCTTCTTCTGCCAAGAAGTGCCCTTTTTCTTGAAGCTAGGCTTGTTCTGCACAGCCATCACATGGCTATGCCCTGCACACTTCTTAATGTCACATTCTGCTGTTTTCAGCATCCACATAATTCATTAAGGCCCCTCTCCACCCCATGCATATGGTAGTTCGAAATGAAATGCCCATAGCTAGATGGAAGAGATGCCAAAATGAAGTCAGTGGCCAACTCTTGGCCTAATGAAAACCAAGCTTTTCCAAAGTCTGACTGTAACCAACCATTTTGATCACATGGGGGCCTACAGCTGCTCCCTCTGCCAGCTTGCATTCCACAAAGGACTTAGCGACATTGTACCTCTCAGTCCTGGCCTGAGTCTGGAACATGTCCTTAAGCGCAACGATCATATCGTACGCTTCCTGATCCTCAAACTGTTTTTGAAGATCAGGTTCCATGCATGCAAGCATAAGACAACTGACCTCAAGAGATTCATCACATGCTTTCTTGTAGGCATTCTTAAGGGTAGCAGTTGCATTATCAGCAGGTTCATCCGGGATTGGGGTATCCAGAACAGTTTCCTTTTTCTCAGCCCTGAGAACAATTCTCAGGTTACGGACCCAGTCCGAATAGTTTGTTCCATTTAGTTTATCCTTTTCAAGAATCGAACGCAAAGCAAAAGGTGATGAATTGTTCGGTGCCATTGATCTACAACAAAAAAAAATATGCAAAATACTAAGCCATGTAACCATGAAAGAGTAAAACATATTAAACAATTTAATAGCATATACTCCCACTTAAATCAACATCCCTCTATTGATACTAAGTGATTCAAGATCCACAATTAACAAGTCGACTAGTGAGCTTTAGCATCACTGCTAGAAGACAAGGTAAATCGGTAAGCAACCTTTGCTAATCATATCACATATGACTCTTGTTGTTGGGTGACATCTCTATGTCAAAACTAGGCGCCCAACCTTTATGCCCCAAGGTCCTTAACTGTTAAGATGACCTTGTTAAGCTCACCAACCCTTATGCGTGTAGGTATCCGATACAAACCCATCCAGCCAAGGAAAACCGTGGCACCCTAATTTCATAGACCCACCAACGATTGTACAGGGCATAGGATGGTGCAAGGTTTGGTTGGGAGGGCATGGTTTAACTTAAACTTTGTGAGGGATCGTTCTACTTCTATCATCTAAGCATGCATAGTAGTAAAACGTATAAGAATAGCATTCACATAGATGTGATACAGTATGGCCCATTTTCTCATGGTGATCTCCATCGCCATAGAACCTGTCCACCATGATGATCTCCATCTTCATGCTCTATGCGAGCCATCCTCCAAGTGATGAGTTCTCCAAGAACTAATACAAGCTATTGCTCCTAACATCTAGTAATCAAAATTACATGGTATTGGGATCATCACAAGTTGGCACGCAGGCCATTACAATAATTGACAACACATATGGCTCCAGCCGTGTTGCCCAACTCACGACACGCAGGTCATGAAAAAATACATACATGCATCACATACATTTTTGGGCCATACTGATCACATAAATCCTGCAAAAACAAGTTGTGCATAGAATCGCATTCTACCGGATCATGTGAAATCGTACCACCTATGAACCTTAACGAGATACAAAAAAGGGGGATACGACTAAGGGGGGTCTAGGGGGTCTCCCCCTGCGGGGTTCGAAGGGGCAGCGCCCCTCGCGGTACGTCCAATTTACCATACAATTTTCTTTAAGGATTTTGATCGGCAAATCCAATTTACCATAAACCGACCATAGTTCCGATTTGACCAAACTCCTTTGATCACGGTACGTCGATTCAGATCTAATTCCCGATTCGATCAATCATATTGATCTTCGCGTGATTCAGAAGGATTTATGTGTCACTGTCTACCCCGATGGCGGAAACCGACCGGTAGGGGTAAGTCGTTCGACGACCTTAGAATCACGATCACGGAAATTAAGATCATAGATCAATCCAGAAAACACCGCCATACAAACGATCATATCATTCATATCAATCTACATATCACCATATGCAAACTTCCCGAACCTATGACTGAATAGCATCGGCTCTGATACCACTGAAGGGTAACGGGTAGGCTACACTAGCGTAAAATCAAAAATTTCTACCGCGTCAACCAGGAATACTATTGTCATAGATCACGGGATTACCGCTAGACGCGCAGGTGCGGAACTCGATGAAGCACGTTGCGGCAGTGTAGATGTTCTACGTCTCCTCCTCGTCCTCGTCCCACGAGCAGCTCCCCTTTGCGCGGCTCGTCCAAGTGCTACAGATGCAGCACCTCCGAGGTATCCACACGTCCGGAGTGGAAGTCGTCACACGCCAGACTGCTAGGTCTGCGCGTGCAACACAGGCGAAAGAGGAGTGGCGGCTGGGTGGAATGCTCTCACGTTTTCAGCTCGCCCCACTCCCTCTTATATAGGCATCCCTGGTGGGCTTCTACATTAGCAGCCCATTAGCAGCCTAAGCCTGGTCTAATTCGGATCCAATCCTCATTAGGCTTCCAGCCCCTAAAGTGTGTGACCCTATAGGTTCATACACGTATAGACATGACGCGAGTACACTTACTCCGTCAATAGTTGGTAGCGGCCTCTAGCAAGACGTGCCAACTCCTAAACGCATATAAAGATCATTCGGACGAACCATCACAAGGTTGAGTACATGTCTTTCCCTTTGCCTCACGATATTTGGTCTAGCTCTAAGCTGACCTCTCTTTCTCGATACTGTGATTCAGAATCCCTTTACTAGGTTAACTCTTAACCATATGTAGCACGGCCATGCATTTCTGGATCCGATCACTCGAGGGGCCCAGAGATATCTCTCTCAAGTAGAGAGGGGCAAATCCCATCTTGATTGACCGATGCCTTGCAGCATGTATCAGGACAAACCCGAAAGCTACCTTTATAACTACCCAGTTACGGAGTAGTGTTTGATAGCCCCAAAGTAGGTCGATCCACATCTCAAGTACATGCGACAATCTCAGGTCTAAGGACAAAACGTACACGATGTGTAGAGAGAGCTGCAAGTATTATTGCTAGTCTCATGTTGGGTCAGTCCAACCCCATGTTCATAACATGTGTCCACATCATTGGTTTGACATCTCCATGTCAATGACTTGCGAAACATAGTCATTAACCAATCGATGTGCTAGTCTAATATTCACGTGTGTCCTCGCATGAACTCCGACTAGGGACAATTATTAGATAACCATACAAGTAAAGAGTTTCACAAACAATTCACATAATTGCCAATCAATACAAGTTGCCTGGTATATGGATATTCAAGGAACATTATAATAACTCATGGATACACATGAAATACAATCATCTCTATGATTGCCTCTAGGGCATATTTCCTTCACCATCTTTCTTAGGAACTAAAATAACAGGAACAGCACAAGGGCTAAGAGAAACACGAATGTACCCTTTATCCAGCAACGCTTGTACTTGCTTCTGAATGTCCTTAGTTTCTTCGGGATTAGTCCTGTAGGGTGCACGGTTGGGAAGTGTGGTGCTAGGAATCAAGTCCACTTGATGTTCTATACAACACAATGGAGGTAAGCCTGCGGGTACATCTTCTGGAAACACATCCCCAAAGTCCTACAGAAAAGAAGAGACACCAAGAGAAATAGGGGTCATGTCGTTAGAAACCAATACCTCGCCCCTATACATGAGCACAAGTGGCATGGCTGTAGGATCCTCATGAAACTCTCTCATATCCTCCTTGGTGGCTAATATCAATAACCCAGGCACTCTCTCACTTTTCGTTATATCACTCAATTTAGGCTCAATTATATCAGGAACTGCTGTGACACAGTCTCGCCGAGTGGTAGTATCTTCCTTCAAGTTCACCTCTATCTTCTGGCGAGAATCGTTCACAATTTCTTGTGGTGTCATTGGCTGCATAGTAATCTTCTTTCCTTTGAATTCCAAGTGATATGTATTGGCTCGGCCATTGTGTTGCACATGGCGATCATAGAGACAAGGCCGACCCAACAGTAGGTGACACACAGTCATAGGAACCACATCAAAATTAATAGAATCTTTGTATGGCCCTATTTGAAAATTCACACGTACCATATGATTTACCTTCATCTCACCATTGTTGCTCAACCATTGTACGTAGTATGGCTTGGGATGAGGTAAGTATGTCAAATTCAGTTTAGCACATAGTTCCTTACTTGCAAGATTTCTGCAGCTACCTCCATCAATAATGACCTTGCAAGCTTTGTTTGGTCCAACGAGAGCTTTTGTTCCGAACAAGTTGCAACGCTGGGATTCCTCAACCGGTTGCACACTAAGTACACGTGAAGATACGGAAATAGTGGGTGCACGCTCAGCATATGCATCACCACCAACCTCGCCGTCATCAATATCATCATCAGAAGCTTCCTCTCCACTTTCTACTTCACCTTGTTCATTAACAAACATAACCTTGCTGTTTGTACAATCCTTCTTGTAGTGACCTCTGCCTCCACAAGTATGGCACAACACATCACGAGTACGTGCAGTAGACATGTTGGAACCCGAGCTAGCAGCAGGAGCAGCGGGTTTCCGAGTATTAGAACCAAACGAAGGTGTACTTGCTGGTTTGGCCGATGGGGTAAACGGAACAACAGCTGGTGGCATGACAGTGGGAGGTGTAGATCTGGCCGAAAATCTGCTAGAAGATGGAAATCGAGCACGTGACTTTGCCTCTTCAGCCAGCTGGGACTCGGCCTCTCTAGCATGGTTCAACAGCTCGTTCATTGTCTCATACTTGTGATAACGCACAATACTTTTGATTTGAAGCTTCAAATTGTTGAGGAAATGTTGCATTGTCATCTCGCGTGATTCACGAACATTAGCATGCTGCATAAGCATCTCCATCTCCATATAGTACTCATCAACTGTCATTGTGCCTTGCCTCAACTGTGTGAGCTTGTCAAACACAGAACGCAAATAATTGGAGGGAACAAAACGATCCGCTATGATGGCCTTCATCTCACGCCAATCCCTCACAGGAAGTTCATTGTCGTTCCGTCTATTCTGCACAATAGCTTCCCACCAACGCAAAGCGTAACCATCAAATTCTGATGCAGCAAGTTTGACCTTCTTGTCTTCTGGGTAATCAATTAAATGCCAGAGCTTTTAAATCTTCAACTCCCAAGTAATATAATCCTCAGGATCAAGCGAGCCATTGAACGAAGGAATTGAGAACTTGGGCTTACCCAAACTATCATCGGCTGGATTGTAAGCACGCTGGGCACGTCCAAGAGGAGCATACCCACGGCCATACAGAGGAGCAGCCGCAGGTGCAGGGGGATTTGCACGCCCCCTGCCACGATGTGGAGCAGCATCAGCCGCACTCCCCTCATCAAAGTCCTCAAACCCATCATCATGTTGTGCCAGTCCGGGCTGGAGTGTTGCCTGAATTGCCTCAATGGAACGCTGCAAGGTGGCAAAGTTGACATTCATAGCAGTCAGCTGCGTCTGAATATTATTGATGGCTCCAGTATTATTCTCCACAGCATCTTGTATGTCGGTGATATTTCTATCAACAGACTCTCTCCAAGTAACAAGCTCCTCCACCTGCTTTTTCTGTGACACAATTTCATCATCACTCAAAGACATGATTAGTAAATTAGTGCAAAAATCAAAATCAGTATGGTGGAAACTCTCACAACTCACTCACAACTGATAAGAAAGATCTTACCGTTCCAAAGTGAATAGAGATGCTCTACCAAACGTAATCAAAGACTGATGCACTGAAGTGATGAAGTGAATATCAAAGGTATAGAGAACGATCACAGGACACACAGGTTATTTATGGTGGGCCTATAGGTACGGTATCTTATCTACACCGCAAACAAGTCCTAGTGCTGATCGTATGACATAGACCCATGGAAACACACACGGTGGACATAAATGGGGAAATTGCAACTATGAAAATGAGCTCAAAAAAGTAAGGTATGTTGGAGGAATGCTCGTGTTGCAATGTACAAGGAGAGACGCTAGCAATGTCTCAACGAAATGGGCACAAGATTGCTAACTGAGCAGCCCGTAGAGCACTAAGCACGCTAGTCTCATAGGATAGTTTTAGACACAAAGAAAGGCTTACTAAGGCTCACAAGGATAGGTACGTATGTGGACTTAGTAAAAAAATAAACAAAAAAGAAAAAAAATTGACCTGAGAATTGGTCTCTGCCACGACAGAAAAACGACCTAAAATCCTGCCGCGGCAGGAGGTCGGCAGACACAAAAAATTCTCGTATGAGGGCAGACCTGTCTGTGGTAAGGCGACCGTCCAATGTTTTTTTTGTCATGCTGGAGCACAGACCTGTCTGCGGTCAGGCGTGAGGCAGCGAGCCGATTTTTTTATTTATTTATTCTGACTCGCCAAGTAGTACACAACTAGGACTTGATGGTAGCGGAAAAAGATGGTGGAAAACAACTAGAACAACTAGAAAACAAATCTACGAAGAATAGATCTAGATCTAATCTAATAGAGGAACTCGACCAACAACTATTACTCGAATACGATGTAATCTAGGCTATGGTAACTCTTTTTGTGGGGCTTTTTCTGTATAGGATGAAAAACACTCTCTAATCTATGGATGGATTGTGGATTGCTTACCGAGGCAACGAGGAAATCTGATACCAAGATGATGTGGGGTGGCCCGATCTTCTCAGTAAGCGGATGGCGATGATGATGGTGGATGATAGATAACTAGTGCGTAGCTATGATCTCTCCCGCTCGATCCCTGATGCCAGCGCAACAGATCTCGAACCTTGTAGGATATTCACAACACCACACTCTTGCGCACGCAGCCGTGACCACGAACGGTATTATGCAATCTACTAATTCCCAATGGAACAACAAATCACACTTAATTATAGTTGGCTGATTCGAACACATGGTAATTCCAGAGGTTCTATGAAAGAAACAACTCCAAAATATTTTAACGTGGTCTAAACCCTAACTTGTGACGGCTACAGAGGTTTATATGAGGGCTGGGGCGTCCTCAGCTTGGGACGACTTGGTCCCACCTAACTAAGATACAAACCGACCCGAAATTGGGTTCAGCTCAGGGTTCTGCCGTGGCAGTGATTGGGTCTGTTTCTCTGCCGTGGCAGAAAAAGACTCTGTTTCTGTGCCGCGGCAGCCTGCCGTGGCAGAGAAAAGGGGCGTTTCTCAGCCACGGCAGCCTGCCGTGGCAGAGAACTGGGTTTTTCTCTGCCGCGGTAGAGAACTTCCAGCTCTTGTTGATCTTCGTCTTGGATAGCTCCTTGCGCTTCCTCCCTCTCCTCCCTCGCGCATTCTTCATTGATCAACACGCATTGTTCCATTACCTCCTCGCTCCGTGCTACGCCTTCTTCTCCTAAGTACCTAATCATGCAATAATTCAAAGACTTAGGTAGTATAAAATTCTCATTAATTAAAACTCCAGGTTCACTAAGAAACAAGTTCACCTGTTGTTATAGTAGCTTAGCACGAGCTCTTGTAATTGGTCCAATCCTTATCTCATTGGATTGATCTTTCTTTGCATTAGTTGGAACATCATCAATAGCAATTGGAGTAGGTGTAACTGCAGGGATGTCCTCATCACCTTTAGTTCGTTCGGCTCAAAATATGTTGATATTATTGTCACACAATATATCTTCATAGTATGAGCCCACTTTGAACCACACCTAGTTTGATAACAAACTACTTAACACAAATGCCCTCCTTTGCTGCTACTATAGCAGTTATATACTTAGCCTTTTGTGGTAGTATCCGTCACAATGTCTCAACTTTGGGACTCATCCAAATCCATCATGGAACATCCTTTCCATTACATTGTGCCACCCATAGTCTAAATTGAGATAAATTTAATTTGTATCTTGTGACAAAATTAGTATCAATGTAACACTTTACAATGAACTACCTTTAACTATTTGTCACTTATACATGATATATTCTTAGTTCTTCCAAAGCTCATAAGAATATCTTTACTATTATCCAATGATCATCTTATGAATCACTCTGGTATATGCTCATAACATTTAGAGCATAGGACATTCTGGATATATACATATCATGGTATAATCGATCAAAATCTTCATGTGATTTTACTCACCAAGTGTTGAAACACTTGAATCTTGATACAATTCTTTCCATGCAGCAAGAACCTTTCTTGTTGTTTCCATATTGAAATCTTTCAATATCTCATATATGTATGTCTAGCACAACCATATTTGTGCCTTAATCTATCCATATAGATATTGATGCCAAATATTCCGGGTTTGCCCAAGTCTTTCATCGAATCTTATTTTAATGAAATTCTTAACTTGTGTCAATACAAGATACATCATTTCCAATCAACAATATGTCCTCTACATAATGTATTATAAATATGTCTCATCGCTCCCACTTAATTTCTTGCAAATTCAAGCATCTTCATCATCTCCGATGAATTTAAACTCTTTTAACAGTTTCATCATGGTGAAGATTCCAACTCCGCTATGCTTACTTCAACTATTGAAGTTTGCATGTCCTTTTAGCACCCTTTGAATTAACAAAACCTTTCGGACCATGTCATGTACACGTCCTAGGTAACCGTTCTATTAGAAGAACATTGTTTTGTTTATTCAACTACCATATACCAAATTATATGTAGTGGTTGCTACATTAATCCGTCAAGACTATATATCGCTATGAAAGATCAAATCTTGTCATAGTCAACTCCTTGAACATTGTCGTAAACTTCTTTCCGACATGTCGACTATTTCATAGATGTTAAACATCCATGTCTTATTTCTTTATAGATCCAAACACGACCGATAGGCTTCACGCCTTTCCGGAGGGTCTTCCAAGTTCAGAAACTTGATTTCTCGTGTATGGATACTATCACGGATTCTATGACTTCTAGTCATTTTATGGAGTCAGGGCCCATCATCGCTTCTTTGCATGTAGTCGGTTCATCATTGTCAAAACAATAACGACTTGCTTATCAAATCTTACTATTTGATTCTTACCGACCCACACGGTTCTATAGGAACTCTAATCTCCGAGATCACGCCTTTTGTAATCACGGGAGCCATGAACATTGTGGCCGCCACCGGGACACTTTCCGGCACTGTGCTACTTAGCACATATAGCTAAGGTTCAACAACCTTATCAAAGTTCTATTGTCCTCCCACTTAACTTTTCGCGCAAAATTCCTTCTCAAGAAACTTGACGTTCCAAGTAACAAACTCATTTGTCCTCAGTGTTATGGAGAAATTTCCAACAAATTCTTTGGGATAACCTACAAAGACGTGCTTATCCGACTTTGGTTGTAAACATTTTACTTATGCATAGCATACCAAAATTTAAGAAAAGACAATTCGGGTTTTATCCCAAACCATAACTTATATGGTGTCATTTCAACGGATCACGATGGTGCTCTTTTCAGTGTAAAAGCGATAGTCTCTAAAGCTTCAATCTTTAAAACAAAATGGCAGTTTATAATTGACACCTTTGATCTTACCATGTCAAACATGGTTTGATTTCATCTCTCGAATATGCCATATTCGTATGGTTTATTGGGAAAACACAAATCATGGAACAATTCCTCAAGTCTTAGGTGTTTTTGCTAAACATGTAACTCAAATATCTTCCTTTATGATCGAATCATAAACTCTTTATTTTCTTGTTACAATGACTTTCCACTTCATCTTGAAAGTCTTTGAACAATTTTCAAATGTTTCATACTTCTTCCTTATTAAGTAAATATACAGATATATTCACTCAAATTCTCGGAGAAAGCATATGAAGCAAAAAGATCCATCGCATAAGGCTACACATAATGGACTATGCACATCAGCATGCACAATTTCCAATAAGCTAGTCATCCGTTCCTCTTTGGCCTATGAACGGAGTTTCAATTATCTCAAGGAAAGTCTCACATGCGTCAATTGATCAAAATCAAAGACTCTAAAATTCCATCAACATGGAGTTTCTTCATGTTTTCTTTCAAATATAATTTAAACAACGATGTCACTTCATAAGTGATCTTTCAATCATTTGTCTTGCGACATTTTAGCAATAGTGTTTATGGATGTGATTTCTCCCACTAGACTTGTAAAAGTTCATCCATCCTTTATGGAATATGGTAATTATTTGAACAACCATTGTTCTCGTAATACCGGAACAAAATAACAATTATTAAAACAAATCTTGAAGGCTAGGGTTGACGACAACGAAAAACACAATAACACTTTATTTGTTTTCAATGAACATCATCACTCATTCTCTTGCTAGTTACTTAAGCCATTGTAGTTCATGAATTGCGTTGTCCTGTATGACACTTCATACCAACCAATTCGGTATCCAATACCGGTATCCAATACCTAAGAGCCACATTGTTTAACAAGCAAGGAATACAGCCATAACATGTATATCTTCTATATACCTAAGTTGGACATCTCCAACCTTTTATTTTCTGCCAAATATTTTATAGATTCTCTTTCAGCAATTCCTTTTCTTTTAAAAGAATCTATCAACATTAATAGTGGTGTCATCAACATGACACATGGTACAAAGCTTGTATATAGTCAAATACTAATACCTTTGGACTTGCACTTTGAAGTGGATCACCATCATCAAATGTTTGGCATTCTTTCAAAAATCCATTCTTTAGTAATCTATTAGTGTAGTAAACATTTTACTTACATCTTCTATTCATCCTTATCATGACAACTTTCATGGTCAAGCTACTATAGCCTATAAGGAAGAATCGCGAGTATAATATCAGTTCCCAAAACCTTTTTGGTAGATTCGCATGCCTAGCATCTCCAACCTTCACAAATTCTCATACAATATGAGAACATGTATTTTGCTAAATTATACTCTATCATAATGCAACCAAAACATTGTTTCAGATATCACAATATCTTTCACACATGATGGTTTCTGAAACAATTTTCAGCTCCAATATAATCTTGATATTAAAACAACTTTTGAATATCAATAATCATGGAGGCAAACATGATACTTTAGATACTAACATTGGAATTCTTACTCTTGATTTAATACTACTTATTAAACTTCATGGAGTAAATAGAGTTTGCTGAAAGTTTGAAATAGGACTTATAAACTTTAAATTGACATTCAAAACAATACGATACCAGTTCGTAAAGTAAATATCCAGAATTCTATAGTTCTATTATCTCAAATAAAAACTAAGCATAAGGTAGAAAACAAATGCCAATAACTACAACAAACTATGCAAATTCACTTTGATTTAATTTATGACAAATTTGGTTCGACTAATCCAAATTAGAAATGAACTCCCACTCAAAAACGACATCCCTCGTGTCTTTTTGGTGATTACATGAACCAAATCCACTACACCAAGTCCGATCATCACGTGAGTTGATGTAGCTTCAAAGGCGAGCATCTATATGGGCATCATATCAACTATATGACTCATGCTTAACCTTTCGGTCCGTGTTCCAAGGCCATGTCTGTACATGCTAGGCTCGCCAAGTAAGAACCTTAGTATTCGTGTGTGTAAAACTGTCTTACACCTGTTTGTATGAAAGCGTAGAGTCGAGTACACCCGATCATCACGTGATGTCTCGAAACACGATCCATAAAACGGTGCATACTTAAGGAAGAACACATTTTATCTTGATATTTAAATGAGGGATCATCTTATAATGCTACCAAAAGCACCAAACTAGCAGTATAAGATGCTAACATCTAATGTGTAAAGTGAGATGATATGGTCCATGCATTTGATCTCTATCATTTGCATCGTGGTATGATCTCTATCATTCCTTGTGTGTAAGGCCAAGGTCTATGGAACTTACACGTTAAGTGTGTTGTAAGAGTATCTATCATACATCTACTTACAACAATACAATATCAATACACTAGCCCAGCAACGATCTAAACTAGACGCCTCTAATTTATCAATTGCAAGTTTTACGTGGCTTAGGGCTTTCGGAGATAGAACCGTTCTCACCTACGAACATGAACCACAACGAGGATAACTAAGTTATTAGCAACTCGTTGTAAATCAGATATTGACTATAGTAGGAGAGACAGACACCCGTCAGCCACTTATGCAAAACAAGTTGCATGTCAGTCGTGGAACCGGTCTCATGTACGATGACATGTAAGGTTGGTCTGGGCCGCTTCATCCCACTATGCCACCAATATCCAAAATACATAGAAGATGCAATAACATAATCATCATCGCCCACATATAAACATATGTGTACTACCCATGCAAAGCACCTACGCATAGATCAGGCTCTCATACCACTGTTGGGTCCGCAGCATAGAAAACAAAAAACTTTCTACGGTGTGAACTACACGCCAAGATCTATCTACTAGGTACAAAGCAACGGGTGGACATACATCCAACGAGAACTTACCCTCGAAGACAACAAGTTCTGTTAACGAGTAGGAACTCGTGGTTGATGTAGTCGTACACTTGCTGATCTCAAGATCGTGAGGAAGTCCAGCAGGTCCGGCTCCAGCACGTCCATCAGATCCAGCTCCAGCACCACCAAGTCCAGCACCGCAAAGCAGCGGTGCATCTGTGATCGCACACACGTCCGGTACCCCCGACAACCTCCGTCCCTCGCTCCAGCAAAGCAGCAGAAAGCAAGCAACTCCTTTCTAGATAAAGCCACCGGGAACATGTATCTCGCTAATCCGAGACCATGGGGGAATAATACTAGAGGGGGAGAGAGATCCTTCACAAGGAGGTGTGTTTTAGAAGTGAGGAGAGGGGTGGCCTTTTATAGGAGGAGGGGGGTGCCCCTCCTTCATAGCCGGCGCATGGAGGAGGTGTCTCTTCACCTCCTCCATTCATGTGGTGGTAACCCCTCCACATTAAAATGCCTCTTCACATTCCCTTTTAAAGTCTCCACTTTAAATGCATTAAATTTGTCCAATTTAATGATCTCTCATTTAATAAAACTCTTTTATTATTTTATTCAGAATTTTGTTAATTACTTTAATTAACAAACATTCACATAAAACCCCCTGCAACATTTCAATATTACATGCAGAACCAATTTCAGCAATTTCACCCGAAACAGTTTCGGTGTCTATTGAAATAATTCCAGCGCTTTCTTAAATCTTTATCTGAAACATATTTTCTCCAAATGGTGTTGGTATCCCTTAAGTGTGTCACCCTACGGTTCACGAATAATGTAGACATGATCGAGACCCCTCTCCGATCAACAATCAGCAGCGGGACCTGGAGATTCGTACTGACTCCTACACATTCAACGATGACTTCTGTGATCGTGAGAACCTTTAACGCTTGTAACTAAATCCCTTTGTCTCGCGATATATTACATGTCCGAGAATCGATCATCGGTATCTCCATACCTAGTTTGATCTCGTTACCGACATGCACTCTTTTCTCATTCCGTGATATAACATTCTAGTGATCACATCACTTGCTTGCAAGCTATCTTAATGTGATATCACCGAGAGGGCCCAGAGTATATCTATCCGTCATCGGGATTGACAAATTCCACTCTTGATCCATGAGCCTCAACATAACACCTTCGTAGCACTGACCCATCTTTATAGTCACCCTGTTACGGTGTGACGTTTGATGTTATCAAGATACTCTTCTCGTGTTAGCAATTAACATGATCTCATGGTCTAAGGACTAATATTACCTCGTATGATGTTATAGCAATATAAACATAATGACTTGATCGTAATGCTATACTTCATATGAATGTTCAACACATCATTCCACCAATGTTGCGACCTCGTTATTAACAACATCCAATGTCCATGATGAGGAAACCTTGATCATCTTGTTAATCAACGAGCTAGTCTATAAGAGAGGCATAACTAGGAACCCTTTTGTTTATTAAACACACATGTATTGACGTTTCCGATCAATACAATTATAGCATGCAAAATAAATATTTACCATAAACATGGAATAAGATAATAACCACTTTATTATTGCCTCTCGGGCATATTCCCTTCAGGCCCATGTACCCCTCTATTCCGCACCAAACCCTAGTTTTATGCCCAAACTACCCCTGAACTTGTGGTTGGCCTATAATAGAGCCCCACCCCCTCAAGTATCCCTTAGGCATAGATGATAGACTAAAGACAACCCCCTTTGTGGAATCTCTAGTTTTGCCTCATCCCCTTCTACCAAAGGGGATCGACTATCATCACCACCCTCATTGGATTTTGCATCACGCCTCCCTCGTTGTACATGGCCTTGGCATCGGTGTCCCTTTGCCAAGACGTCAAGACCCTCTCCAAGGTGTTCTTCCCTCTCCGCGTGGGATCGAGGGAGCACGTTGACCGATCTTTCCTTACGAAGATTCTATCGGACCGGTGGCTACCGGCGGGAGCAATCAGCCTTGTATCGTGTGAGTTTTGTGTGTGTTCATCGTGTTCTTCGCGAGGTGTGCGTCCACTTCCGCTAACCCTTCTCCCTTTCCCCTCGCTTTCCCATTGATTTGACCACGAGATCCGTGAAGATCGGGCCACCCACGGGGTTCCCCGTTATCAGTATATCATGCATATTGATATGGGGTGGCCCGATCTTCTCAGTAAGCGGATGGCGGTGAAGATGGTGGATGATAGATAACTAGACTGTAGCTATGAACTCTCCCGCTCGATCCCTGATGCCAATTGCAATAGCTCTCGAACCTTGTAGGATATTCACAACACCACGCTCTTGCGCACGCAGCCGTGACCACGAACGGTAGTATGCAATCTAATAATTCCCAATGGAACAACAGATCACACTCATTATAGTTGGTAGATTCGAACGCAGGGTAATTCCCGAGGTTTGTATGAAAGAAACAACTCCAAAATATTTTAACGTGGTCTAAAGACTAAAGCTAGAGAGCCCCCATCTATTTAAGGGTCTGGGAGGCGGCGGCCTAAGGGTGGATCCGAGTTGGTCCCACCCACCTATGGATACAAACCGACCCAACTTGGGTTCGGTCAAGCTGAATCTGCCGTGGCAGAGTTGTAGTCGTTTTCTCTGCCGCGGCAGCCTGCTGTGGGCAGAGAAGGACTCAGTTTTCCTGCCGTGGCAGAGAAACGATGCTTTTCTCTGTCGTGGCAGAGAACGTCCTCCTCTTGTTGATCTTCATCTTGGACATCTCCTTGCGCTTCCTCCCTCTCCTCCCTCGCACATTCTTCATTGATCAACACGCCTTGTTCCATTAGCTCCTCGCTCCGTGCTACGCCTTCTTCTCCTAAGTACCTGATCATGCAATAATTCAAAGACTTAGGTAGTATAAAATTCTCATTAATTAAAACACCAGGTTCATTAAGAAACAAGTTCACCTGTTATTCTAGTAGCTTAGCACGAGCTCTTGTGATTGGTCCAATCCTTATCTCATTGGATTGATCCTTCTTTGCAATTGGAACATCTTCATTAGCAATTGGGGTAGGTGTAACTGTAGGGATGTCCTCATCACATATCACTCACAAACAGACAGAACAAATTCATGTACGCCATGGATCCAAATACGCTGAATACTATTGCGCTCAACTGAAACAAGTGTCCGTAGACCGTTTGACGGTATCAAAACTGATATGGGGTGGCCCGATCTTCTCAGCAAGCTCTTGTCGATGATGATGGTGGATGATAGATAACTAGTGCGTAGCTATGCTCTCTCCTGCTCGAACCCTGATGCTAGTGCAACAGATCTCAAACCTTGTAGGATATTCACAACACCACACTCTCGCGCACGCAGCCTTGACATGAACGGTAGTATACAATCTACTAATTCCCAATGGAACAACAGATCACACTTAATTATAGTTGGTAGATTCGAACACAGGGTAATTCAGGAGGTTCTATGAAAGAAACAACTCCAAAATATTTTAAACGTCGTCTAAACCCTAACTTGTGACGGCTACGGAGGTTTATAATGAGGGTTGGGGCGTCCTCCCCTCTAAACGGGCCTAAAAACAACTATATCTTGGCACAAGTGACTCGGTTCGACTCAAATACTGATACATACCCGACCCATATATGGGTTCGGCCTTATTAGCACGCACTCCAAACGTCGTGGAACACCTCAAACATGTAATTCTTGGTGCGGCCATCTCTCTCTCTCTCTTGCTCATATGTGATTTCCCCATTGCCTCCTAGTGCGCATCGCCTCTCGCTCCTCCCTCACGCACTTGTTGATATTGTAAATCAGCGCTTATTCCTTCTTGCTGCAAACTCTCCTTCTCCTCGCGCAACGCTTGTGTTATCAATAAACCTGATCATACAAAGATGCATAGACTTAGGTACTATAAAGTTCTCATTAAGTAAAACATCAGGTTCAATTAGGAATGAATTCACCTGATAGTCATTATTGATTGGACTCAATATTTCCTTCCAGTTCAGGCAGTCATAATCATCTTAATCCCTGTATATATCCTCATAAAAAACTGGCAGAAAAATGGCGCGACTCCTCCGAAATTTGGACCAGTTTGGTATTTCCTTTATTTCCTCACGACAGAAAATTCATATCAGTTGTCGTAGACCGAACTGTCACTTACGTAGACATCAACCAAATCCAAGTCACTTCCAACAACTTGTAACAACCTGGGACTCCCGTCCTTCACGTCTCAACGTTCTTTAATTTATTTCTTTCCATTGCTGGCCATACACCTCACGGTAGAAAATCTTCGCTTGCCTTTTTTCTATTACCGATCCGAATACACCAAATTTTCCTTTTTTTTCTATACTCCTTGTCCAACCCGTGGAGGAAAAACCAATCGATCGAATCTCTCCCTAGGAACGAGTCCGATCCAGAAATTTCTCGCGTCGCTACTAGGCTAAACACCGATCCGATGTTGTTTTTATTGTCTTTCCTTTGCTGGCCAGACTCCACGCCGAAACCGATCCCATGTACCAAACTCTACGTGATCTGGCCTTTTTTACTTTCCTTTTCAATTGCCTCGATCTCGCCTTTCACGTACCCAACTCCATGCGGGAGAAATAACTTGATGCAAACTAAACGAATCTGGTCGTATACGAATCTGGTCGTATACGATCTGGTCGTATGCAAACCAAACTAAATCGATCATGACAGAAAATCGATCTTCATCTATACGCTGCAAAAAAATCAATTACCACCGGCCAGACTACTCGCTGATTTGCAAAAGACAAGACGCCAGATATTCTCGCCGCCTTTGCTAATCAAAGATCCAGCAACAACAAAAAGAATATCTCCGACGATGCAACTTGCACGCGTGATCAACCTGGCGCTCTGATACCAAGATGATATGGATTGTTTTGGCCCGATCTTTCACGATGCACCACCTGATCCAATGGATCTGATAGAAATCTTCCAACACGTGATACACGTAACCTAAAGATGGGGAAACCCGATCTTGCGAGCAACTGATGATGAACGAGTAACCTCCCGCTAGAATAGATCAATCCAACAAGCAACTTGATTATAAACAACAAGCCTCACGCCAAAGCACGACAATACTTGAATAACAAGCACCTTCACGCAAATATCAATAAGAATAGATAATCAGACGAGCACAGATATGCCGTCACGATGCCAACCCCGGAGGGATAGTTTTACAAACAGGGAACTAAAAGTTCTACATGATTTCCAGCTCCCCTCATATTGTGGCCACCCCTTGTTTATATAGGACAAAGGGGTAGGGGTGGCTGAACCTACACGAACTCTAATCCTAACCGACTAGGACTCCTAGATAAGCATGATACAAACCGACTCCAATAGGAGTTCGGCTAACTTGGCACGCATGCCTATTTGATACAACCTTAGACTAAATAATTACATGTCGTTGGTTGTCCTAGTGTATCAAACTGCATGAGATGCCCACATCATCTTTCACGATGCACCTCCTAATCCAATGGATCTGATAGAAATCTTCCAATCACGTGATACATGTAACCTGAACGATGGGGAAACCCAATCTTGCAAGCAACTCGACGATGAACGACAAACCCCCCCCAACTAGAATAGATCAATCCAACAAGCAACTTGATGTAAACAACAAGCCTCACGCCCAAAGCACGACAATACTTGAATAACAAGCACCTTCACGCAAATATCAATAAGATAGATAATGATATGAGCGTAGATACACCGTCATGATGCCAACCCCGGAGGGATGGTTTACAAATAGGGAACTAAAAGTTCTACATGATTTTCAGCTCCCCCTCATATTGTGGCACCCCCTTGTTTATATAGGACAAAGGGGTAGGGGTGGCTGAACCAACACGGACTCTAATCCTAACCGACTAGGGCTCCTAGATAAACATGATACAAACCGACTCCAATAGGATTTTGTGCTAAATTGGCACGCAAGCCTATTTGATACAACCTTAGACTAAATAATTACATGTCCGTTGGTTGTCCTAGTGTATCAAACTGCATGAGATGCCCACATCATCCATGAAGCAAGGAAACTGCATAAGCTAGCTTCTGGTAGTGCAGGTAATGCTGCTTGGATTTTCGCAAGACCTTACTTACATAGTAAACTTGTCGCTGAACTCCATACTCGTGCATTGCCTCCTTGCGCTCCACCACGATGACGATGTGATGACCCGGTGGTTGCCGCCATGTATACTAACATAGGCCTCCATTGACTCCAGTGCTACAAGTATTGGTGCGAGGAGAGTATTCTCTTCAACTCCTGAAGTGTTGCGTCTGCTTTGTCCATACCATAAGATTTGTCTGCCTTCTTGAGCAACTTGTAGAGCGGCATGGCCTTCTCTCCAAGTCGGCTGAGGACCGACTTACTGCTACGACGCAACCTGTAAGCCTATGTATCTCCTTCAAGCACGTCGGGCGTTTGATGTCAAGGATGGCCTTGATCTTCTCCGAGTTGACCTCAATTCTGTGGTGCAAAAGGATGAAGCCCAACAGTTGCCGGATGGTACCCCAAAGACACACTTCTTAGGGTTAAGCATCATGTTGTACTTCCGAAGATTGTCAAAGGTTTCCTGCAAGTCGGTGATGAGATCGTTTGATTTCTTTGACATCATCGCGATGTCGTCCATGTAAGTGTGTACGTTGCGACCTATTTGGTCATGTAGGCAATGCTGCATCATCCGCTAGTAGGTGACACCAACATTTTTCAACCCAAAGGCATCGTGACATAGAAGTATGTGCCATAAGGTGTGATGAACAAAGTGGTCAATTGGTCCGACTTCTGTATCTTGATTTGGGGTACCCAGAGTATGCATCGAGAAAACAAAGAAGTTTCGAGCCAGCTGTCGAGTCAATGACTGGGTCAATGCGAGGCAAAGCAAACGGATCCTTCAGACATGCTTTGTTCAAGTCGGTGTAATCAATGCACATTCTTAATTCTTTTGTTCCCTTTTTAGGGACAAGTACAGGATTTGCCACCCACCAGGTGTGAATAACTTCTCGTATAAAACTAGCCTTAAGTAACCTAGCTAGCTCTTTGCCTATAGCCCATCGTTTTTCATCACCGAAGTGTCGTAGAGGTTGTTTCACCGGTTTTTCTTTAGGATCGATGTTTAGGCTATGCTCGGCAAGTTCCCTAGGTACACCCTTCATGTCGGCAAGTTGCCTGGCGAAGATGTCCCTATTCTCACGGAGGAACTTGATGAGCGTGCCTTCCTATTTGGGATCCAGGTCCGTGCCAACGGAGGTGGTCTTGGAGGAATCTCCTTCAACAAGCTCCACCTGTGTGGTTTTGATGGTGGCCTTGAATGCAGGTTCGGAGTCAGAAATCTTCTTCTTCGAAGCCGGCATCTCCGAGGCATCGACCTGGCGCTGGATCTCCTGGAACTCTTCATCGTAGAAGACCGCTTCAGCGAAGGTGGCTTTGCTCAGCTCGCACTCCCTTACCTTTGTGAAGCTTTCGGCAACATTGATGATGCCTTTTGGTCTGAGTATCTTGAGTTTCTTGTAGATGAAGCATGGCCTGGTGAGGAAGGAGTGGAAGATATTGCGTCCAAATATGACATGGTACACGCTCTTGAAGGGCACCACTTCAAAGGTCATGCGCTCTTGGCGGTAGTTATTAATATCACCAAAGGTGGCCGCAAGGGTGATGCAGCCAAGGGAATTAGCTTACCAGCCAGGAACGACCAAATGGAACATGGTGTTGCTCTTCCTTAGCTGGGTCTCCGTCAAGTTCATCTTGTGCAGTGTATCCAAGTACATGATGTTAATGTGGCTTCCACTATCCACGAGGCACTTGGTGAACTCACTGCCGTCAATCAAAGGGTTGATGACCATGGCATACTGGTTCTCTGTTGGGATGAGCTCTGGGTGATCTTCTCTATCCCAAGTGATTGGAATCTTTGACCACCTGACGTACTGGGGAACTAGGGGGAGGGTAGCATCAATATCCTCAGTTAGGTTTTCTGGGTCCAAACGGTGGGAGTACCAAGGAAAGTGTGGTAGACTAGAGCCTTCTTTTCGAAGGGGTTCTTTCCCTTTGCCATCGCCCTTGTCAGCGGGTTTAGGGTCTGCGTCCTCATCCATGTCATCTGAATCCTTGGACTCTTCCTACTTCTTCTTCCCTTTGCCTTTTACGCGTGGTCTGTTCTTTTGACTTCTCTTGTAGCCGTACTCAGGGTCTTCCTTGAGTTCATTGAAAAACTTACATTGGCGGTTGGTGCAGGTGGCCTTGCCGTTTGTGTCGAGGTGGACAAAACACAGCATATCGCGGTACTCTTCGTACGTCTGGGGAACGCAGGGTGCTGTGGGTGTAGAGTCACTCTGCTGCTGCCCACGACTAGCCCCCCTAGCCACCACCACGTTGTCCGCCATTGCCTCTGCCAGCGAACGTTGTGGCAACCATGTCGGCTACTTGCTTCTCTTCTAGTAGATTCTTTCGCTTGTTATTATTGTTCTTCTTGGCCTAGGTAGGGATGGCTAATGCTGGCAACAGACCACGAGCATCATAATCGGCGGCCGTGAATTCGCTAGCCATGACAATCATCGAGTTGAGGTCGAGCTTGTCGTTGTCCTGGTGGCTCTTCAGCTTATGTTGGAGCAATGTTCCCTTTTCCAGGCTGTTGGTGAAGGCGGCCATAACAGTTTGATCGTGTACTTCCGCGCATGAATTTTTCATGTCAAACCGACATGAGAGGTAGGCACGAGAAGACTCTTCCTTTTCTTGCACACACCGATGTAGGACACTGACGGTACAAGGACGCTTGTACGTACCCTCGAAGTTCTTGGTGAACACTTCATGCATTTCCAACCAATTGTAGATTGATTTCTCCGGCAAGTCGTCGATCCATTGTCGAGTAGTGCCAGTGAGCATGAGCGGGTGGTACTTGACGACAACATTGGGGTTTCCCCTAGCGATTTGGATCGCTTTGTGGTAGTCCGGCAACCACGTAACTGGCCTGACAGTGCTGTCATAGGGCTTGATAGTCTCCTGGAGGCCCTTAGGGTAAGTTGTGGCCAGGATGACCGGTCCGAAACAACATGGCCCCAAGTATGGCTCTTACTTGGCTTCTTGGATCTTGTCAAGCAATGATCGTGCATCATACGGCTCTGGTTGCTTCCCTTTTCCTCCATGGAGAGGAGAGTTATGGTGCGAGCCATGGGACCCACCAGGTCCTCCGCCATGGTGGCTACTGGGTGGCGATGGTGGCGGTGGCGGCGGTGGGTTAGCCTTCTTGCAGCTCGCTCCATGCGAATCCTCACACCTGTCGCGGTTACTTGTCGGACATGGTGCTTCCTTATGGGATCTGCTCCAGTGTCCTTCATTGCCACTGTGCTCTCCGTCATGCCGGGGCTATTCCCCCTGGTCATGTATAACGATACCAACCTGGGGCGCCTGGGAGGTGGCATGCTTGTACGGTGGTACCTCTATGGTTCCTCAGGATGCCGGGACCGCGGGGGGGGTGGCGACGAGTGACGAGGGTGAGCCTTTTCTCCGTTGCTGAAGGATACTAGGATGACATCAGTCCTATTGCACGCATCCCTTTGCCTTTGTTCCGTGGAGCCCGTGTGGGATCCTTCATCACAGGGAGATATTGGCCATCGGTAGTTGTTCATGCTTGACTGGCAGAACTCCAAATTGGACTCGAGCCTTTGAGAGTTGGCCTTCTCTTTCTACTTGCAAGCCCTAGCGACGAGGTCATAGACCTGAGCCACCACTTATGCGACCTGTCCTGTTCGAGGAGGGTCTTGGCGACGACCATGTTGAGGGCGGGAGTTGGCATTCTTGCCTCCCCTCTGAATCAATGTATGGGGTGGCTTTTAACGGTTTGGACGCTTCCCACCCTAACTTGCATCGAACACCGGGATCATCGACGACTTGAGCTGGTACCTTTGTTGCCTTGTGCTTTAGCAGCAATTGCTTGTATTCAGCCTCCATTGCTCTTGCCACCTTGATCGATTGTTGTGCCTTGGCCAGGTCCTTGTCTAGCTGGGCGCCCTACTCCGCGATGCACTTGGCTGCCATGAGGATTTCCGCGTGCTTATCGTCAAGCTCCGTGTCGTTGCAGATATGAGCGACTGTAATTGGCTCGACGAGGAGCGGACCATACATCAGTTTGTCGGCTGGGGTGACCAAGGGGTTGCTAGCTGTTGATGTGGATGGCAGTGGCGGTAGATTTGTTGTGTTCGCAACACTTGGTCCGGCGGTGAGTTCCTATGGCCGCTACGGGGAAATAGCCAGAGGTGGGGTTTTTGGGGCTTCGTTACCATGGTTTGACACATGGTGTACACTAGAGTCATTGATCATGTGTTATTTTCAAAACCACGTTGATAAAAAATACCAGACACACTCAAGTGGATGTTGTGATGGAACCTCTGTAAAACTTGTGCATCATTCCCAGTGGAAGTTCCATTCTAGGGGCTTTTTGGGCTTCCTTGCCATGGTTTAACACATGGAGTACACTAGAGTCATTGGACATGCGTTATTTTCAAAACCACCTAGATCCACATGACCACACACACTCATGGATGTGGTGATGGAAACTCTTTCACATTGGTGCACCATTCCAAGCGGAAGTAACATTCTAGGGTCGTTTTGGGCTTTTTGACCATGGTTTTACACATAGAGTACACTAGAGTCATTGATCATTCTTTATTTTCAAAACCACCTTGATCCAAATTACCAAACACACTCAAGTGGATGTGGTGACGGAACCTCTATCACACTAGGCATAATTCCATCTGGAAGTTGCATCCTAGGGGCGTTTTGGGCTTCCTGACCATGGTTTCACACATGGAGTACACTAGAGTCATTGATCATGTGTTCTTTTCAAAACCAGCTTGATCCAAATTACCACACAAACTCAGTGGCTGTGGTGATGGAACCTCCGTCACACTGGCACAACATTCCATTTGAAAGTTGCATTCCAGGTTTTTTTCCCTTCCTAACCATGGTTTGACACATGGAGTACACTAGAGTTATTGATCATGTGTTATTTTCAAAACCACCTTGATCCACATGACCACACACATTCTAGTGGATGTGGTGATGGAACCTCTATCACAATGGGGCACAATGTTTTTTTTGGGCTTCCTGACCATGTTTTGACACATGGAGTACACTAGAGTCATTGATCATGTGTTCTTTTAAAACCACCTTTATCCGCATTACCACCCACACTGCATAGGATGTGGTGATGCAATCTCTATCACGGTGGTGCAAAATTCCTAGTGGAAGTTGCACTCCAGGTTTTTTTGGGCTTCCTCCCATGGTTTGACACACAGAGTACACCAGAGTTATTGACCATGTGTTGTTTTTAAAACCACCTTGATCCACATTACCACACACACTCAAGTGGATGTGGTGATGCAACCTCGTCACACTGGTGCACCACCATTCCATGTGGAAGTTGCATTACAGTGGCTTTTTGGGCTTCCTTACCTTGGTTTGACACATGGAGTACACTAGAGTCATTGATCATGTGTTATTTTCAAACCACCTTGATCCACATTACCACGCACATCAAGTGGATGTGGTGATGGAACATCTATCACACTGGTGCAATATTCCAAGTGGAAGTTGCACTCCAGGGTTTTTTGGGGCTTCCTGACCATGGGCTGACACATGGAGTACACTAGAGTCATTGATCATGTGTTCTTTTCAAAACCACCTTGATCCACATGACCACACCGACTCAAGTAGATGTGGTGATGGAACCTCTATCACACTGGGCACCATTCCAAGTGGAAGTTGCATTCCAGGTTTTTTGGGCTTCCTAACCATGGTTTGACACATGAAGTACACTAGAGTCATTGAACATGTGTTTTTTTCAAAACCACCTTGATCCACATTACCACACACACTCAAGGGGATGTGGTGATGCAACCTCTGTCACACTGGTGCACCATTCCAAGTGGAAGTTTCATTCCAGGGGCTTTTTGGGCTTCCTGACCATGGTTTGACACATGGAGTACACTAGGGTAAATTTGGGAATGACCATGGTAGTCGCTACCAGTGGTAGCGATTGATTCGATTTGGGGGCAAGAGCTAGTCGCCATCCACGGTGCAAGATTGGAACTAGAGACAAGTGATTTACCTAGGTTCGCCCCTGTAGGGTAAATATCTACTTCATGCTAGATTGTATTATCAACGAGTGAATTACAAGCTGGGCGAGCTCGGCGGCTAGGCAGCGAGTCACTTGGATGCGGGCTAATAACACGTAAGTATGCAGAGTACCCTAGGGAGGCTTATATAGGGGTACCTCACTAGGGTTTACTAGATTACAACTGAATTAGTTAAGGTTTCAAAGGATTTGACCTAATTCGACTGGGCCTATCTAAGTTCTTGGGCCTCCAGCTTCTAGTCATCAGGCTTCTCCTTTAGTCGCTTTCCAATCACCATTCCTGCAGGCCCACTTACTATGGGCTTGGTCCAGTCGAATCATCCTTCTAGGCATAACTCGACTGGCATATCCCCATCTGTAGTCCCCGAGGGTAGCGGGGGGTTTGATGCAGGCATCAATTGGCGGTCGGAGTAGGCGAGTCTAGGTGAACGCCCAGTAGACACGGCGGTGGACTCCTCCAATGAAGGGAGAAGTCTCTCTTGCATGTATTCAATCGCAACATTGGTGAGTGGAAATGTGCTCGAGTTGCCATGCCCAATCGATTGGAAGAGGCAGGCAAGTGGAGAGTCGTGTGGCTAAAGTTGGACCGTCAATTTGGTCAAACTAGCCGTTGTGTAAATCCAACAGTAACTTTGGCAGATTTACCATGAGGTAGTGGCTATCCCAAGATTTGGTGGGTAGCAGCCACTATATAAGGAGACTAGCAGGGGAAACATGGGCATTCTTCACATTTCTCCGCCTCCTCTCTCTCAATCTCTGATCCATTCCCGATCCAAAATTTCCAGACCGAGTGACCTTTCCTCGATGGCGCCCCCAAA
>CAJUXJ010001644.1:0-76216 GCA_910589775.1 Avena eriantha
ATGGATCCACCAGTGTCATTGCATGTGTGTCCTTCTCACAAACCATATATGGATCCACCAGTGTCATTGCATGTGTATTCTTCCCACAGACCACACATGGATCCACCAGTGTCATTGCATGTGTGTTCTTTCACAGACCATGTAAGGATCCACCGATGTCATTGCATGTGTGTTTCTCTCATAGACCACATATGGATCCACTGGTGTCATCGCATGTCTCCTATTTTCATGAACCCCCAGTTAGAGTCATTGCATGTCTGTTCCTCTCATAGACCACAACTGGAGTCATTGCATGTGTGTTCTTCTCAAAACCATATCATGAACCACACCCAGTGTCATTGCATCTGTGTTCTTCTCATTAACCGCACATGGATCCACCAGTGTCATTGCATGTCTGCTCTTTTCATGAACCAAAGTTAGAGTCATTGCATGTCTGTTCTTTTCACAGACCACATATGGATCCACCGGTGTCATCGCATGTCTGCTCTTTTCATGAACCACAGTTAGAGTCATTGCATGTGTGTTCTTCTCATGAACCACAGCTAGAGTCATTGCATGTGTGTTCTTCTCACAAACCATATCATGAACCCCACCTAGTGTCATTGCATGTGTGTTCTTCTCATTAACCAACATTGATCCACGAGTGCCATTCCATGTGTGGTCTTCCCATGAACCACACCAGTGTCATTGCATGTGTGTTCTTCCCATGAGCCACACTAGTGTCATTGCATGTGTGTTCTTCTCACAGACCACACATGGATCCACCGGTGTCATTGCATGTGTGTACTTCTAACAAACCACAGATGGATCCACCAGTGTCATTGCATGTGTGTTCTTCTCACAGACCACGTATGGATACACCGGTGTCATTGCATGTGTGTTCCTCTCACAGACCACACATGGATCCACCGGTGTCATCACATGTTTGCTTTTTTCATGAACCACAGTTAGAGTCATTGCATGTGCGTTCTTCTCATGAAGCACAGCCAGTCATTGCATGTGTGTTCTTCTCACAAACCATATCATGAACCACACCTAGTGTCATTGCATGTGTGTTCTTCTCATTAACCAAACATGGATCCACCAGTGTCATTGCATGTTTGCTCTTGTCATGAACCACTGTTAGATTCATTGCATGTCTGTTCTTTTCACAAACCACATATCACCGGTGTCATTGCATGTGTGTTCTTCACACAGACCACACATGGATCCAACAGTGTCATTGCATGTGTGTCCTTCCCATGAACCACTAATGGATCCACCAGTGTCATTGCATGTGTGTTCTTTTCACACACCACATATGGATCCACCAGTGTCATTGCATGTGTGTTATTCTCACAAACCACGTAAGGATCCACCGGTGTCATTGCATGTGTGTTCCTCTCATAGACCACACATGGATCCACCGGTGTCATCGCATGTCTACTCTTTTCCTGAACCACAGTTGGAGTCAATTGCATGTGCGTTCCTCTCATGAACTACAGCTAGAGTCATTGCATGTGTGTTCTTCTCACAAACCATATCATGAACCACACCCAATGTCATTGCATGTATGTTCTTCTCATTAACCACACATTGATCCACCAGTGTCATTGCATGTCTACTCTTGTCATGAACCACAGTTACAGTCATTGCATGTCTGTTCTTTTCACAAACCACATATCACCAGTGTCATGGCATGTGTGTTCTTCCCATAGACCACACATGGATCCACTATTGTCATTGCATGTGTGTCCTTCCCATGAACCATACATGGATCCACCAGTGTCATTGCATGTGTGTTCTTTTCATAGACCACATATGGATCCATCAGTGTCATTGCATGTGTGTTCTTCTCACAAACCACGTAAGGATCCACCGGTGTCATTGCACGTGTGTTCTTCTCATAGACCACACATGGATCCACCGGTGTCATCGCATGTCTGCTCTTTTCATGAACCACAGTTAGAGTCATTGCATGTGTGCTCTTCTAATGAACCACAGCTAGAGTCATTACATGTGTATTATTCTCACAAACCATATCATGAACCACACCAAGTGTCATTGCATGTGTGTTCTTATCATTAACCACACATGGATCGACCAATGTCATTGCATGTCTACTCTTTTCATGAACCATAGTTAGAGTCATTGCATGTCTGTTCATTTCACAAACCACATATCACCAGTGTCATTGCATGTGTGTTCTTCCCACAGACCACACATGGATCCACCAGTGTCATTGCATGTGTGTCCTTCTCACAAACCAAATATGGATCCACCAGTGTCATTCATGTGTATTCTTCCCACAGACCACACATGGATCCACCAGTGTCATTGCATGTGTGTTCTTTTCACAGACCATGTAAGGATCCACCGATGTCATTGCATGTGTGTTCCTCTCATAGACCACATATGGATCCACTGGTGTCATCGCATGTCTCCTCTTTTCATGAACCACAGTTAGAGTCATTGCATGTGTGTTCCTCTCATAGACCAGAACTGGAGTCATTGCATGTGTGTTCTTCTCACAAACCATATCATGAACCACACCCAGTGTCATTGCATGTGTGTTCTTCTCATTAACCACACATGGATCCACGAGTCTCATTGCATGTCTGCTCTTTTCATGAACCACAGTTAGAGTCATTGCATGTCTGTTCTTTTCACAAACCACATATGGATCCACCGGTGTCATCGCATGTCTTCTCATTTCATGAACCACAGTTAGAGTCATTGCATGTGTGTTCTTCTCATGAAACACAACTAGAGTCATTGCATGTGTGTTCTTCTCACAAACCATATCATGTACCACACCCAGTGTCATTGCATGTGTGTTCTTCTCATTAACCACACATGGATCCACCAGTGTCATTGCATGTGTGTTCTTTTCATAGACCACATATATATCCATCAGTGTCATTGCATGTGTGTTCTTCTCACAAACCACGTAAGGATCCACAGGTGTCATTGCACGTGTGTTCTTCTCATAGACCACACATGGATCCACCGGTGTCATCGCATGTCTGCTCTTTTCATGAACCACAGTTAGAGTCATTGCATGTGTGCTCTTGTAATGAACCACAACTAGAGTCATTACATGTGTATTATTCTCACAAACCATATCATGAACCACACCAAGTGTCATTGCATGTGTGTTCTTATCATTAACCACACATGGATCGACCAATGTCATTGCATGTCTACTCTTTTCATGAACCATAGTTAGAGTCATTGCATGTCTGTTCATTTCACAAACCACATATCACCAGTGTCATTGCATGTGTGTTCTTCCCACAGACCACACATGGATCCACCAGTGTCATTGCATGTGTGTCCTTCTCACAAACCATATATGGATCCACCAGTGTCATTGCATGTGTATTCTTCCCACAGACCACACATGGATCCACCAGTGTCATTGCATGTGTGTTCTTTTCACAGACCATGTAAGGATCCACCGATGTCATTGCATGTGTGTTCCTCTCATAGACCACATATGGATCCACTGGTGTCATCGCATGTCTCCTCTTTTCATGAACCACAGTTAGAGTCATTGCATGTGTGTTCGTCTCATAGACCACAACTGGAGTCATTGCATGTGTGTTCTTCTCACAAACCATATCATGAACCACACCCAGTGTCATTGCATGTGTGTTCTTCTCATTAACCACACATGGATCCACGAGTGTCATTGCATGTCTGCTCTTTTCATGAACCACAGTTAGAGTCATTGCATGTCTGTTCTTTTCACAAACCACATATGGATCCACCGGTGTCATCGCATGTCTTCTCATTTCATGAACCACAGTTAGAGTCATTGCATGTGTGTTCTTCTCATGAACCACAACTAGAGTCATTGCATGTGTGTTCTTCTCACAAACCATATCATGTACCACACCCAGTGTCATTGCATGTGTGTTCTTCTCATTAACCACACATGGATCCACCAGTGTCATTGCATGTCTACTCTTTTCATGAACCACAGTTAGAGCCATTGCATGTCTGTTCTTTTCACAAACCACATATCACCAGTGTCATTGCATTTGTGTTCTTCCCACAGACCACACATGGATCCACCAGTGTCATTGCATGTGTGTCCTTCCCATGAACCACACATGGATCCACTAGTGTCATTGCATGTGTGTTCTTTTCACAGACCACGTATGGATCCACCGGTGTCATTGCATGTGTGGTCTTCTCACAGACCACGTAAGGATCCACTGGTGTCATTGCATGTGTGTTCCTCTCATAGACCACACATGGATCCACCGGTGTCATCGCATGTCTGCTCTTTTCATGAACCACAGTTAGAGTCATTGCATGTGTGTTCCTCTCATAGACCACACATGGATCCACCGGTGTCATCGCATGTCTGCTCTTTTCATGAACCACTGTTAGAGTCATTGCATGTGTGTTCCTCTCATAGACCATAGCTAGAGTCACTGCATTTGTGTTCTTCTCACAAACCATATCATGAACCACACCTAGTGTCATTACATGTGTGTTCTTCTCATTAACCACTGATGGATCCACGAGTGTCATTGCATGTCTGCTCTTTTCATGAACCACAGTTAGAGTCATTGGATGTCTGTTCTTTTCACAAACCACATATGGATCCACCGGTGTCATCGCATGTCTTCTCTTTTCATGAACCACAGTTAGAGTCATTGCACGTGTGTTCTTCTCATGAACCACAGCTAGAGTCATTGCATGTGTGTTCTTCTCACAAACCATATCATGTACCACACCCAGTGTCATTGCATGTGTGTTCTTCTCATTAACCACACATGGATCCACCAGTGTCATTGCATGTCTGCCCTTTTCATGAACCACAGTTAGAGTCATTGCATGCCTGTTCTTTTCACAAACCACATATCATCAGTGTCATTGCATGTGTGTTGTTCCCACAGACCACACATGGATCCACCAGTGTCATTGCATGTGTGTCCTTCCCATGAACCACACATGGATCCACTAGTGTCATTGCATGTGTGTTCTTGTCACAGACCATGTATGGATCCACCGGTGTCATTGCATGTGTGTTCTTCTCACAGACCACGTAAGGATTGACCGGTGTCATTGCATGTCTGTTCTTTTCACAGACCACATATGGATCCACCGGTGTCATCGCATGTCTGCTCTTTTCATGAACCACAGTTAGAGTCATTGCATGTGTGTTCCTCTCATAGACCACACATGGATCCACCGGTGTCATCGCATGTCTGCTCTTTTCATGAACCACAGTTAGAGTCATTGCATCTGTGTTCCTCTCATAGACCATAGCTAGAGTCACTGCATGTGTGTTCTTCTCACAAACCATATCATGAACCACACCCAGTGTCATTGCATGTGTGTTCTTCTCATTAACCACACATGGATCCACGAGTGTCATTGCATTTCTGCTCTTTTCATGAACCACAGTTAGAGTCATTGCATGTCTGTTCTTTTCACAAACCACATATGGATCCACCGGTGTCATCGCATGTCTTCTCTTTTCATGAACCACAGTTAGAGTCATTGCATGTGTGTTCTTCTGATGAACCACAGCTAGAGTCATTGCATGTGTGTTCTTCTCACAAACCGTATCATGAACCACATCCAATGTCATTCCATGTGTGTTCTTCTCATTAACCACACATGGATCCACCAGTGGCATTGCATGTGTGTTCTTCCCATGAACCACACCTAGTGTCATTGCATGTCTATTCTTTTCACAAACCACATATGGATCCAGTGTCATTGCATGTGTGTTCCTCTCATAAACCACACATGGATCCACCGGTGTCATTGCATGTGTGTTCTTTTCACAGACCACATATCCATCAGTGTCATGCATGTGTGTTCTTTTCACAAACCACGTAAGGATCCAGAAGTGTCATTGCATGTGTGTTCCTCTCATAGACCACACATGGATCCACCGGTGTTATCGCATGTCTGCTCTTTTCATGAACCACAGTTAGAGTCATTGCGTCTGTGTTCTTCTCATGAACCACAGCTAGAGTCATTGCATGTGTGTTCTTCTCACAAACCATATCATGAACCACGCCCAGTGTCATTGCATGTGTGTTCTTCTCATTAACCACACATGGATCCACCAGTGTCATTGCATGTGTGTTCTTCCCATGAACCACACCTAGTGTCATTGCATGTATGTTCTTTTCACAAACCACATATGGATCCAGTGTCATTGCATGTGTGTTCCTCTCATAAACCACACATGGATCCACCAGTGTCATTGCATGTGTGTTCTTCTCACAAACCACATATGGATCCACTAGTGTCATTGGATACATGTTCTTTTCATAAACCACATATGGATCCTAATTAACCTTAGGAGAGCCCTAACCTTAGCGTTAGACCAAGTATTCTAGAAGGCATGCCCTAACATAGTTGTTCTGCTTGACGATTGTTACATACCGTTCGATCGGGGCGCTTGGACGATTGGGATGGTTTTCGTGAGATCGATCCACGAGTAGTCTGTTCTATGACATGATTGGCCACGCTTGCTCTAGACAAACTGGCAACATCGGGGGCTCCCCTGTTGCGAGTGTCACGACTCACGAGTTGAGTGGGCCATATCCTAGTGTCCCGTCCCCATTACTTCTCTTCCTCCCCGTACTTCTCTTCCTTCCCCTCGAATCCACTTTCCCCACTTCACTCCCATCATGCCATAGCCGCAAGCCGATGGTGCCTCCATCCCAATACCCTCTCCGGCAGCCACCCCCCCTCCCCTCTCGCCATGGGTTCAAGGGGAGACGGCGAGGAAACGCGTCGTGACGACAGGGACGGTGATTTCGATGTGAGTCGTCTCATCTCTATCTCTATCATCTGTGGCCAGTTATCTATTTTTTGAGCCAGATCTACTCTGTTTACTCATGCGCGTATGATGTGTTAGGCCAACCAGACGATGTATGACACCGACTATCACGGTTTAGCGGATGAAGATAGTCCTCTGCTATGTAAACATGGATATGTGCCCGCTAAATCCATAGCGTTCGAAGGACGAAATGCAGGTAGGAGGTTTCTACGGTGTCAAGGACATCGTGCAATGATGCGAGACAGAAGTTGCGGTGTTGTCAAATGGGTAGATCCAGAGTGGCCCAAATCCATGTAGAAAATGCTGGATAAACTATGGAAGATGACTGTTGAGTTGAAAGAATCCGCATTCAGCTCACTTCTTGACAGTGTTGAGATGAAGATATGGGAACCAGTTGACACGACCAAGCATAAGCGAGATCTCATGGGGTGGAAGACAAGGTTAGCAAAGTCGAGAAGGAGAGGGACGCGACGTTGGCCCTGAAGGCTAAAGCAGAGCAAGAACTGACTCAAGCAAGGAAGGATCTTCACCAGGCCAAAGTCCTGTAGTTCACAACTACGAGTATTGACAAGTGCATGAGGAAAGATGCAGAGAAACAATTGAAGCTGTGCAAGGAAGATGCTAAAAGGAAGGAGCAGACGATTCGATCCTTGCTCTCGTAGGAAGATGCGCATCGGGCTAAGATTAAGAAGATCAAGGAGATGTGTGATAACTAGTTCTATTTAGCTTAAGCTCCATGCCTTTTTTAAGTTGTAATAGTTGTACTTGTTGACCTAGCGGTCTGAACTATTGGCCCCGGAGTCCTGTGAGTAAAAAATTGGTCGCCCGTTAATCTGTCTTAACCCTGCATTACTTCCTTTTGTTTGACCAATGCCCCTTGGATATTCCGCCTGTCACTTTGTCATCCTCGTGTACAAATAGGAGGCGCCACAGCGCGTCGCTTTGTCGCCCATCCCCTCGCCCTCTCCAATCTCCACCGCATCGTCGCTTCGTCGTCCACCCCCTCGCTCCCTCTCCAATCTCCACCACGCCGCCATGGAGATGCCCTCGCTGAACTTCTACGAGGCATTGATGTTCGCTCACTTCGACATCCTCGCACCGCCGGCCGCGACGGTGCCCCACGGATGGCGCATCAGCTATGCGGGGGTGCCGGAGGCTTCGCTCCTCGTCCCCGGCGGAGCCGTGATGGAGAGCGAAATCGCGGCGCGCGGCCGCCAGATGCCCGCGTGGAAGAGGCGCTGCCCCGGTACGCGGCAGCCGGCGCTGTTCAAGAAGGAGGAGAAGGCCAAGATTGGCAACCGCATCGTTTACGGGCACGTGGTGCACCGCGATCTCCGCAACCTAGAAGGGCGGGAGAGGTTATGATCCGTCCCTGGACGGACCAAGTTCACCGTCATCGCCGCCGCTCGCCGCGAAGAGGTGCTCTGTCTCGCGAACAATGCGGAAATCGTGGAGGTTCCGTTCGATGATGACGAGGAAGCCGACGGCTCGGAGGACAGCGGCAGCGGAAGTGAAATTGTTGACTAGTGGTTGAATTAATGTAGGATATGAAATCGCACCTTTGTTTAGAAGAATTTGTGGTTGAATTAATGAAATGCCTCGATTTAGATCTCTGTCTCGATTAATTTGTGGAAGAATTTGTGATTTAGATCAATTTCTACCTCGATTTAGATCTCTGTCCCGTATTGGGAACGTGACCATGGACCAAAGACCCCTTTTCTACTACTGTATTCTGACATTGGTGGTTTGTTTAAACGTAATCTACGTAGATTTGGCTGCATGCAAATGGCATAACCACCATTTATAAAGTGGAAGCACGCACACGCAGTTACTAGAGATCCGGGAGCTTCGCCAGATGCAGGGGATGCAGGAGCAGAGAGGCGGTGAGATAGACGGGCTCAAGATTAGGCCAGAAAGTGGTACCGATTTCCTCCTCATTTGGGAATTATCGGTGAGAACATTGCTGTTTATGTTACCACGTCGTTGTGCAGCATCTAAAATAAGTTGTTGCTTCGTGGAGTGTGGCAACTTAAATAATTTATTTCTGTGCCACTTACATTCCGTCGTATTTGGAGACCTCCTTCCCCTCAGCAATCGTGGAACCGGTGGATCCTTGTTTTGAGATAGCAGTGGCACAATCACAATTTTGGATTCAACTACTGATTCGGGCGTTTCCAAACCCTAAGTCGCGGTACATTTTACTCAGAGAACATGGGTAGTTCGCCCAGCAACGTGCCACACATAGAGCTCTAGAATTTAACAGAATTACATATATAGGTTCAAGTTCAACACATTACTATGCATCTTTATTGCCAGCAGCCTTCTTCCGCAGCCTGGGTGCCAAGCCTTCACGTCCACTGGCTTCTTCATTTCCCGCCTTCTTCCTCTTCCTCGGTGCCAATTTTCTTAGCTTCACGTACTCTGCATCGCCAAGACAATGGGCACCAGAATCATGTCCAGCATCATCTTTCCACTCGTTTTTAATTTCTTCGGGCAACAAAATGACTGACCCGACAGTCATTTTTCTAACCTTGCGGTGCTTCCTGTCAAAGAAACAAGACTGTTGCATAACTGCCCAACATCTATAGAGTAAATAAAACAAAAATTACAATTCAGCACAAACATGCAAACCCCAAGCGACATTTGCTTACCAGGAGATAATTGGGTTCGAGCAACCACCCTATCCAAGAATAGAAGGGCGACTCCCAGTTGCAGCAGCTTCCACATCCAGTACATGACATTTCAGGTCAAACATGGCAGCCGGAGCATACCTTTTCATCAACCCAATTAGCTGACTGTCACACGTTATAGGAACCATGATGCCACGTTCATCCATGAAGCTGAACTTTGTAGTCTGCTTCGGCCATAATTCAACATGATTATGTAGAGCAGCAACCATACCAGATATAGTGCAGATCTGCGCATGCGCTTCTTCCATCGTGAAACAATGGCTTCCATACCACTTGCTCTTAGAGTCGTATCTGTAGAGGACTACCGTAACCAGGTAAGGGGGGTCCGCGCAGATCCCACTTGACAGAAAACTGTGGACAAAATATGTTTGTCAGCGTTGGGCTAACAAACAATTTGAGATTCAGTAGCCACCTAGCAGTTATAATTAGTGCGAATAGCAAAGAGAAGGGTAGCTCACCCGCTTGTAGCTAGAACTTCTTCCTTGATAGTAGGATCTGCCATCCTCCGAACTGCTCGGCTCGTCGGCGGCAAAGGCAGGCTAGAGCCTCGCAACGGCGGCTACGACATGTGCCATTGGATCTCGGTATCAGCAACTGGGCACAGCAACTAGGCGCAGCAACTTGGCCCTGGAAGTCAAATGTCCGAAGGGATCGTCTTGCCTGGAGGGTGGATTCCGACGCCGCCGGTGCTAGGGGAAAGCTAGGAATGGATTTATGAAATTGGTCAACGCATCCAATCCACTTAGCTGCTCGATTTGCCTAAGAGGTTGTCACATTGGCGCCCGCGTCATGGATAGATGACCGACATGTGGGTCCCGACCGTCTACTTCATGGGGCGGTTTAACGGAATGTTTGAATTTGGTAGGGGTGAGATGAGTTTGCCTCGAAATGGCCCCTCTCAGTAGTTGGCGGCCCAACTTTTCGAAACGCGGTAATTTCAGGCAACTTAGGTACCGCCATGCGCTGGCCTGCGAACTTTGGTACCGCAGACGAACAAGACCGTGTGGATAGTAGTGGGGGTTTGGTGGGTTGTATGGGTCTGGGTTTGGTGGTGGTTGGAAGTATGGGTTTGGGTTTTGGTGGTGGAATGGATATTGGTTCCATTGGGGGAAAATGTCTGGGGGTATGGGTTGAACTGGAATTTGGTACTGGGGTGGGTGAATATAGGTAGGGTATTGGTTTTGGTACTGCATATCCTGATATTGTTCGTGGTACTGATCAGGGTAGGTCTGCTGTAGTTGCTCAGTGTTATCAGTGTACTGGTACTCGTACCTTGGTTCTGCAGGTTCGATGCGGCGTCGC
Source organism: Avena eriantha (assembly GCA_910589775.1). Lineage (NCBI taxonomy): Eukaryota > Viridiplantae > Streptophyta > Magnoliopsida > Poales > Poaceae > Avena > Avena eriantha. The sequence goes on from CAJUXJ010001644.1 coordinate 10,792, forward strand.
CAATGTGGCGGTTGGGAATGGCCACGAGTTTGCTCTGTATTCTGTGGTTGCTGGAACGAGCCATCCACGTGAACTGTTTCTTGTTCCGCTAGGCATCCACGATCCGCCAAGAGCAGGGCTTCAAGGCGACCCAACTGGTCACTCAAGGAGGTGATTTTGTTCTCCACAGCGTTGACCTTGGTTCCGATCTCTTCTGTACGAGTGTTGACATGCTCCATGTCGAGTTTTAGGGCCGCAACTCTGTTGTATCAGCAACCTCAGTGTTCTTGGACTTGGGCATCGTTCTTTCCACTGGTGATTCTACCGTCGCCTTCGATCTGCCTCCACCGAAAGCACACGAACTAGCTTTGTCGCCGAGATTTTACCACCGAGGGGGATGTTCCTCGGCAACCGCGACAAGGAGACTGATTTGTGCCCGAGCTGTGCCACCGCCGCCATGCCGCCGCCGTCGACTACGTCAAGATGGACGTCACCGTCGCCAGCGCCACCGTCGACTGCACCCCGCCGCCGCAATCTGGGATAGGAGGGTGGGATTTTACGAGAGATCCCAACCACCCCCGTCTTCCAAATCGATTCGCCTCCGTGGATCTAGAGCGGAGAACGCTCGAGATTGTGGTCAGAAAAAAAAATTGGCCGATAAATCGCTTGCTCTGATACCAATTTCTCAGATCCCAGTGCAAATCTCCCGATTTGGAGAACCTCGCGATCAACAGAGGATTTTTTTCTAAGGAGCTAACCCTAAAACTGAAAGTAAAACAAGGGAGAAGTGTTTCATAATATCTTCGATAGCCCAGTCTAGTAGTTCCCGAAGGGAGGCTATACATAGCCCAGTTCTCTTATTACAGTCCCAATAACAGTAGTAATAATAGTAACTCATCTAGACCATTGATTCTACCGGCTGGTGTGAGCCGTTGATTCTTCATTACTCAGGCGAAACGTTATCTTGGTTCTAACTTGCAAAGCAGAGTAAAGGAACCCAGGGCAGAGTATCTCACAGGTTCTGGCGCCGCCTAGATTCTGCTGTGATACGTGCTGATTGCCGTTATGTGCCGTCGCCAGTCATCACAACAATACGTGCTTCTAACTTCTTTTTCTTTTGTTCCCTGATGATACATCCCTTGCTTTGGATTTAGTAGTAGTTGCAAAGCTGAATGGCATGTGGGGTTTAGAGGGCTTAGTTATGGGTCCGTTCATCTAATTTCCTTATTGATCTGTGCAAAACTTCATATGTTCTGGTGATTTAGCTCCTACGAGGCTGCAATTAAACTTTTTGGCTAAGCTTGGGGAAAGTACAGTATACATTTAGAAGTTACTTTTCTGTACATAGTCTTCTTGGTATCCGTCGTTTGGTACCCAGTAGCAGTTTATTTTGCAAGGTCACTAACTTCTGAGGTAAATAGGAATGGGGTGAATGGTATGGGTGATTAGTAAATAGCTACCATTCCTAGTTTCTTTTTCCTGGATCACGCCACGAGTCTTATTCACGTGCTAGACCAAGTTTTCTGTTTTTGCTAGCTGCTTGTCTGGTACATAGTTGTGTTGGTAATTTGATCAGATTTTGCACACGCATGTTGTTAGTGCCGGTGCTAGTAGGTTGCGGCTAGTTAAATTAAAAAGGCTTACACTTGAGTAAACTGGAGTTTTGTTTCTGTTTATCACACTATCTGAGAACATGTTTCTTCGGGTCCTTGATAGAAGGAGAAAAGAAAATAACAGGCAGCTAGCAACGGTAATTTTGACCATCTATTATATTTAGTCATTTGCGGCTGTTTCATGAATAATTTGTAACGGACAACGAGAACTCTTGTGGGTTGTTTGCGTATAGGAGCAATGATACTTTTTGCTTGTATGTTTTTATGCGATGATGTGTATTGAGTGTGATGTATGTTTTGGTAACAGGTGTTGGCCCTTCTGGTTTGGAAACATGCAATTCATAGTTTGTGCTACACGGTTGCGGCAAGTCCATATCGGGATAGTACTTGCACGATTCCCCTCACTTGATTACTATTTTCTAGCACATGTTATTTATTCAAGTGACTGGTTATTGTTTATATGTGCGGAGACAAAGTGATTAAAGCAAATGATACAGTTGAGCGTGTATTTTGTATAGCATGTTAAAGACAGTGCAACAGTGTTGTGACCCGCTGAGGTAGGCACCTTGAGACCGTCGATGTTGGGACGAGTTCCACATTGTCGGCAACCTCCACAAGTTGGAGTGGATGAATGCCGACGGTGTCCACTCAAGCGATACCGATATACTCTAAAGAAAAGTGAAAGCAAAGAGCATGTTGGCATACAGGATCTTCGTGACGTCATAACTAGTGTTACAAGATAATAGTTAGTGTCGTGTTTTATGCAATGCTTATTATTTATTTATAGATTTACTGAGTACTTTGTACTCATCGTTGTGGCTTTTATGTTTTTAGGTACCACCGAGGTCGACGTGCATGGGACTGGGAGTAGCACATCTGTCATCGGATTGATGACAAGTACGCCATGAGGGGGTCCTCGAGGCGTGCGGAAGAGAGGGGTGTGAGACGTACGGTGTTCCGGGACGGTGAGCACACAAGTTTACCCAGGTTCGAATCCGCCGGCTTTGGACGGATCCTACTCCTGCTAGCAATCTAGTAATACGGCAGAGCCGGAATATGGGTTACAAGGGTTCGCCTGTGCGAGTTAAGATTGTAGACTATTGAGGGTTACCCTAAAGGCTCTCCCTAGGACGGCTTCTATAGATATCCAGCCTAGGGTTTACAGGAGAGATCCATCCGGCTACGACTAAGAGTCGGTTATAGACTACATCTTAAACTACAAGTAACACTACGGGCCTATGTCGGTAAGTCTTCTGGGCCTTCCCGTAGCCAGATTGGACTCCATCTCTTCTCTCTGACTGGGTCGCCCGTGAAGCTAAGCTCTAACCCGAAGTGGGCCACCCTGGTCAGCAAGGAACTGTGAGGATACCCGGAAAGTATATTTCCAACAGCAGCCCTCGGAAGCCTCCAAGATCCATAGTCGGATTCATCATCGTCTAGCTTGATCTTTGGCTTGCAGAATCTTGAAGGGTTTCTGAAACTTCAAAACAAAAGATACGATCCGGGTCTCAAAAATAAGTCGGACCTATTAGTACGTTACTCGGATTTTCCAGCTTGATATTCAAACTAAGCCGGAACTTGGTCTCTGACATCATCTAAAATCGGTCATGGTCAAGTCACGTCATCTGTTAAACATCCTGTCAGCACGACCGTTGGTGGGTCCGCCGTTCGCGGAACTGAGGCGCCGTTTCATTGCGTATGCGGAGATCGAGGCGACGTAATCATCGCGTGGGACCTTCTCAGTTCCTTCCATGACGCGTGGCGTTTACACAGTGCCGTTTGCACGAATCTTGGCGCGGTTAGGTGGTTATAAGGGGTGAGGATTTCCTTCTCCTCATCTTCACCTATTCCCTTGCAGTTTCTTCTCCTCCACTTCTCCCACGCGCATAGAGCTCTTTTGCCTCCTAGATTCCCAGCGCCGCCCATCCAAGGTCACGGCGCACCGGAGAAATGGCTTCATCTTCATCGTCCGGCTTGGCTGGCTTTGCAGCGGCAGCAGAGAAAGAAAGCAACCGTGGGGTTTGGATCTCATGTCTTCTCGACAACGAGAAGCTCCGCGGCGTGGAGAATGAAGGGCTCCTCCGCGCCGGTGACTGGCGGAGCCGTTTCGGCGAAACCATCCCCAACCCGCACGCCGATGAGCGGGTACACTTCGGTACCCACCTCGACAAAGTTTTGTCTTTCCCTCCCTCAGAATTCTTTTCCGAGGTGATTGATCATTACGGCGTTCAACTTCACCATCTTCCTCCCAACTCCATCTTAGAGATGAGCTCTTATGCAGCGTTGTGTGAGGGATCGGCATTAGGCCGAGTCTCACTTTGTTCCGGTTTTACTTTCATGTCCGGAGAAACTCTATCACTGCCCGTAAACCTTATATTACCGGCATTATTAGCCTTTCAGTTAGACACGAGCGTGTTTATCCTCGCATTTTAGCTAGTGAGTCGGTCAAGCAGTGGCCGGCCACCTTCTTTTACCATAAGGATATTCCTTCTCCCGACAAAGCTACTGCTTTGCCGGCTTTCATCGACGGAGCCGCCATGGCCCTTCCATATTGGGACGAGGCTCCTCCGGCTCTCAGTGATGATCTGATCCTCGCCAAGAGGCGGATTGAATACCTGATGAAGCACAAGGGCCTGAAAGGGTCTGACTTAGTCCAGTGCTGGGTCGCACGCCGGATCCAGCCTCTCCAGCACCATGGCGACCGACTTATGCATTCCATCACGGCGTCGAAACAAGACTCCCCCGCATCAGCCCCAAGGCCCTAAAGCCACATGACTACATAAGCTAGATTAAATGGCTGATTAAGGAGCGGATTGAGAGAAAGATTCCGGACGTGTCTCTGGACATGCACACAGCGGAAGACCCTATAGTTCTGGTAAGCTTTAGCAATAAACCCTTTTATGTGTTTCACCTTTTAAGTTATTTTGCAATACTGAGATATTTTTTTCTTGTCAGCTTGACGACCTCCCCAAGTCGGAGCTGGCTCCTATCGAGGGGTATCCTCCGGAGTTTTCTCAGCAGGTGGAACTGGTCCCACTGCTGGACATTCTGCCCAAAAAGCGCAAAGCAGCTCATCAAGGGCAAGGGGAAGGGAACTTCTTCGAAGATGTAATGTTTCCATTGTTTTACATTCTCAGAGCTAAGCAGCTCATCAAGGGCAAGGGGAAGGGAACTTTTTCGAAGCCCCTACGGCAGATGAAGCTGACTATGGCTTCTCCTGCCGCGGCTCCTCTGACTCCTGCCCCTCAACCTTCTGCAACGCCAGTAATCACTCCATCGTCGGTTGTCGCAGAAGATCCAGCTCCTTCAACGGGGCCAGCGACCCTTGAGTCGCAGACTGACGCCACCATGGGTGGCTCAGGTTTAGATAAGGGTGAACCCTCTTCGGGTAATGATCCCTCGGCAGAGACCTTTGTCGAGAACCTTCTAAATAATCTGGGACTTGCCAAATTTGGCTTGTCTCGGAAATTTGTGGAGGAAATCTAGCGGCTGGCCCGGGCAATGCCTGGAAAGCCGAAATCTCTCTGCCGAAGAAGAAGCACAAGAAGCGAAGGACGTCAAGTACTCCGACCTTCTTGAACAAGTCCGCCTTCGTGACGAGGGACTAAGAGCTAGTGTGCTTCCACCACCTTCGGTTATTCCGCTCACCTTCGCCGAGAAGGTTACCACCAAGGTGAACATGTGCCTGAGCAAGCTCACACATGAACATCATGTAGGTCGGAATTCCAACTCACGGTTTTCTTTATTGTACTTTATATCATATCCTCTAGCCCCCAAGCATGAAGTTGGATATATAATCCGGGTTTATGCTTCCTTAGGATGCCAAAGAATGAACTAGTGTAGCCCCAAGGCTCGTGCTGATATTAGTAACAATATTAGCCCGAGTCTTCAGTAGACTTCGGACTCTGGGTATTCTGACTTACAGAAAGTTAATTCATATAACCAGGATTTGTTGAAGAATACCTGCAACAAGCGGAGAGAGATCAAGGCTCTCCGACTTGAAAATGCTGAGTTGAAGGTTTCCAAGGATGAGGCCGAAGGTAAACATTCCGAGACTCAAACCTTGTCTTGTGTTTTCATAGTCGAATAATTTTTGCTGAACTGTTGTTCTTTTTGACTTATAGCACTGGTAAAGCTGTCCTGTGCTATGATCGAAGAGGCCGAGAATTTGAAGACCTTGGTGGTGGAAAACAAGGATCTCCGCCAAGAGCTAGAGCAGCTTAAGGCGGATCATGAGAAGAGCATAGCTTAAGTTCTCGAATCCTCCTCCATGGTCACCGTGGAGCGTCATCGCAAGATTGCACTCCACGAGAAGAAAATCGCGGATCTCAATGACGAGCTTTGCAGAGAGGGGGACCTTTCCGAGGCACTCCGGGCTAAACTCCGGAGTCTTCAGGAAGAGAAGACCAAAGTTGATGACGTCATCTTTGGTATGTTTCCATCCTTCTGACTTGCCTACATTCTTCGACTCTTTCGATGTCGGATTTACTTAACCGTTTTGCGTTTATATATATAGGTCCGCTGAACTTGACAGACTCTGCTTCTACCGAGCCTCGCACCCACCGACTTACCCAAGTCGGTGATTTGCTTCATGACTTCCGCCAATCCATCGAGGACATTGGCGAAGCTCTCAGGGTTCCGGACATGCATAGCATGTCCGGCTTTCAGGTGCGAGACAAGGCGAAGGAGATGCCGCAGCTCGTCCGGGACTGGAACATGTCCTACGCGCGATCAGCAGCGCAGAACGCCCTCACAATGGTCATGAGCCACCATGATGGAAGCATGGAAATCTGGCAAGTGACCAGAGGGTACTCTACTGTGGATGAAGACGGACATGAGAAAAACATCAAGGCCATCATGGACTCCTGCGCCGGATATGGGTGTCATGTAGCTGACTTAACCAGCTACGACACTCCCTTCTTCACTCACGTGGACACGCCGCTTCCGCCTCCAGAAGAAGCAACCGGAGTTTCCGAGGATGGACAAACCATATCCGATTTGGACATCTCGGATCGCTATCAGGGTGCGGCTGATGTGTCCAGCGAGCCGGCAGCTCCTACCTCCTCTCCTGCATCATAGATTACTAGAAACACATGTATTATTCTGAGAGACATTATGGGTCTGTAAATATGCAGTACTATACTTTTGCTAGTGTGAAGCTTTTATCTATTCAGCACTTTTGGCTTTTAAATTTTGTGTGCCTAAACTGTTTACATAAGCACTTATACTTTTTCGTCTATACTTATCGTTTATCTGGCTTTCCGCCTCGTCCCTTTCATGAGCCGGCTAAACTTTCTGCACGGAAACTTTGCCGAGCATCGGAGCTCAATTGCTAAACCAGTTTAAACTCGGAAAAAAAAGCCGGCTTCCAGTACCAATAATTCACTACTCGGAAAATACCCGCATCTGGCAATCAGACAAATAACCAAAGTATAGACTAGAAACTTTAAAGTTATACCCGAAGGTAGCATTTTTAGAATCAGAAATCTAAACCAGAACCAACATGAGCATAAAGTACTTTCAAGTATTCTGGGATTTCGACTATGACATGATCATTCGGAAATAAGATGGTAAAAAATTCTCAGAAAAAACTTGAGGCAACCAAGACTTTTATTTCTCACAGAACATGTATATATATATGATTACAAAGAAGAATAAACTAAGAATAAAAGGGACGTAGCTAAGCAATATTCCACGGTATGTCGAACTCATCCGGATTTGTACTTCCTCCAGCTCTCTTTCTCTTCTTAGTAGCAGATCTTTCTTTGACTGGCCTCATATCAGTTAAGTAGTACGAACCATTATGAAATACTCGACTAACTAAAAAGGGCCCTTCCCAGACTGGGGAAAGTTTGTGCTTTCTTTGTTGCACAAGCCGGAGAACCAAATCGCCTTTATGGAAAGATCTGTTTCTGACTCTCTGGCTATGATACTTGCGTAACTTCTGCTGACAGGCTGTTGATCTCATTTCAGCAACGACGCGAACTTATTCGACTAAGTCAAGATCATTTTGTTGAGAGATCTCGACATCCTCTTCGATATACGCGGCCACTCAAGGAGAAGTGTGAATCAGATCACTAGGAAGAACTGCTTTTCCGCCATAGACCAAGAAGAAAGGTGTGTATCCGGTTGACCTGTTCGGAGTTGTTCGTAAACTCCATATTATAGAGGGTAATTCCTCCGCCCAAGCCCCCACAGCACGTCGTAGTGGTGCTTCGAGTCTCGGTTTTAAGCCTTGTAGGATTAAACCATTTACTGGATATTTTGTTCGTTGCAGAATTCGGCCAGTTCTCCCATAGAGAATTACTCCCGTTGTCCGTGATAATACTATGCGGATAACCATACCGGATTATAACATCCTCGACAAATCTTTTGGCTGTTGCTCCATCACAACTAGTGACGTGTTTAGCCTCAATCCATTTAGTGAACTTATCCACCATCGCTAAGAGGTGAGTAAATCCACTTGGAGCCCGTTTAAACGGTCCTACCATATCAAGTCCCAGACCGCAAAAGGCCATGTTATAGGTATTGTTCGCAACTGATCAGCCGGAATACGAGCTTGTTTGGCGTACTTTTGACAGCCCTTGCACATCTTAACCAGCCTTTCAGCATCTGCCTTGGCTGTGAGCCAGAAAAAACCGTGTCTAAAAGCTTTTGCCACTAAAGATTTGGCTGCAGTGTGGTGACCACACTCGCCTTCGTGGATTTCTCTTAAGATTTCCACTCCTTCTAGAGATACGCAGCTGAAATACCCCATAACACTTCGCTTATAGAGCTCACCACTAACTACAATATAGGCTTTTGCTCGTCGGATGATCTGTCGGCTCAGAACCTCATCTTCGGGTAATTTGCCATCTACCAAATAGTCAAGGTAGAGTTGAGTCCAGCCGGGAATTACAGCCATGACTGCTATCAAAGGTGAGTCGGATTTGGTCGGATATTCCTCGTCCACTCCCTTTATTGAGGGAACTTTTAGGTGCTCTAAAAAAGCGCCATCCGGGACCTCTTTCCGTGCAGAGCCTATTCGAGATAGTGCATCTGCTTCCTCATTTTCTGCTCGAGGGATGTGTTGAACCTCAAACCCTTCGAACGATTTAGATAAATCATCCACGATAGCTTTATATGCTGCCATGTGTTTATTTGCATTACAAATATCCGACACTTGCTGAGCAACAAGATCCGAATCTCCGTAACACATCAAACGTCGGATGCCGATATCCTTAGCAATCTGGATTCCATGCAGCAATGCTTCATACTCAGCAATAATATTTGTCGCTGTGAAGTGGATCTGCAACACGTATAGAAGTTTATCTCCTTGGGGTGATTTGAGCACCACGTCAGCCCCCGATCCCCCGCGAGCCTTAGACCCATCAAAATATAGGGTCCAATATTCTGAATCAGGGAGGGTCATATTTTCCTTTGTCTTTGTCCAGTCAGCTACAAAGTCGGCAAGGATTTGGGATTTGATTGTTGTCCGAGGTTTGTACTCAATATAGAAAGCTGAGAGATCTATGCCCCATTTGGCGACGCATCCTGTGGCATCACTGTTGTTGATTATATCTCTCATGGGAGTTGTGCTTACCATAGTAATTAGATGCTCCTGAAAATATTCTCGTAGCTTACGAGATGCTAAGAACACACCATAAGCTAGCTTTTGATAGTGCGGATACCGCTGTTTTGATTCTGTCAGGACCTCGCTGACAAAGTAAGTCAGACGCTGCACCAAGTGTTCCTGATTTTCCTTTGGTCCCTCCACTATCATAACAATACTGACGACTTTGTTTGTCGCAGCAAGATAGAGTAACATCGGTTCCTGCGGTTCCGGTGCAGCAAGGATAGGAGCAGATGAGAGTACTTTCTTCAGGTCTTGTAGTGCAGCTTCAGCTTCGTCGGTCCACACAAAATCCTTAGTCTTTTTCAGGAGTTTGTATAATAGTGCGGCTCTTTCACTGAGCCGGCTTACGAACCGACTGACCGCGGCAATGCAACCAATTAGTCTTTGTATGTCCTTAAGGCGAATTGGCCTGGAAATATTGAGTATAGCCTTGATTTTGTCTCGGTTCACCTCTATGCCTCTTTGAGACACGACGAAACCTAACAACTTTCCGGCTAGAATTCCAAAGAAACATTTCTTCGGATTAAGCATTATGTTGTATTTTCGTAGATTGGGGAAGGTTTCCTCCAAGTCGGAAATTAGTGTTTCCTTCTTTTTGGACATCACCGCAATATCATCCACATATGCGTGTACATTGCATCCGATTTGATCGTGGAGGCAACGCTGCATTGTGCATTGGTACATAGCTCCTGCGTTCTTTAGCCCAAAAGGCATCGTAACAAAATAGAAGGTTCCGAAGGGGGTTATGAATGAAGTTTTGACTTTGTCAGATTCCTTCATCCGAATTTGGTGATAACCGGAATATGCGTCGAGAAAACAGAGGAGTTCCGAGCCTACCGTAGAATCGATAACTTGATCAATCCTAGGCAGAGCGAACGGATCTTTGGGGCAAGCCTTGTTCAAGCCAATATAATCAGCACACATCCTTAAATCAGTGGTGTCCTGTTTATGGACCATTACAGGATTGGCCGACCACTTAGTGTGGATGACCTCTTCTATGAATCCGGCTAACTTGAACCGTGCTAGTTCCTTAGCTATTGCCTTACGCTTTTCATCGCCGAAACGTTGTAAGGACTGTTTGACGGGTTTAGCGTTTAGGTTTATATTTAAATAGTGCTCGGCAAGTTCCCTAGGTACTTCGGTCATGTCAGATGCCTGCCATGCGAAGATACCTTGATTTGCTTAGAGGAACTTGACGAGCGCGCTTTCCTATGCGCTATCTAGGCCTACGCCTATCTGGGTCACCTTGGAGGGGTCATCATCCTTCAACGGTGTCTTCTTCGTCTCTTATGATGCCTTGAACTCCAGATTCGGCTTTGTCACCTCCTTCTTCGTTGCAGGCATCTCAGACAGATCTATGCTCTTCTTGATCTCCTTGTACTCCTGGGCGTGCAACACGGCTTCAACAAAGGCGGCATTTCCATCCTCGCACTCTCGCGCTTTCTTCGGGTCTCCCCTGATGGTGATCACGCAGTTGGTACCTGGAATTTTCATCATATTGTAAATATAACACGGACGAGCCATAACAGCCCAGAAAGCCAGACGTCCGAATATAGCATGGTACGCACTCTTGAACGGGACCACTTCGAAGGAAAGTGATGCGGCCTGTCCTACGGACGCTCCTACATCTACACCACCGAGTCCCCCAAGTGGACCGATGACCCGTGCCCGAGCCAAGCTCCTTCAAGATAAGGTGAATTCACTCCTCTCATCATGTGACTTTGACGTACACCTGGATGGCTTGCTACTTCATACCACTACTCTGTGTATCATCAGGTACGAACCCCCGCCGCGTCGACCCACGAGCCCTGAAGTTGCACCTGTCCTGAAGCTGAGTGAGCCGAAGTGTCCGCCTGGAACCAGCCGGAGTGTTTGGCGTAGCCGGAGTGTCCGACGCGACTCGGCCGGAGTGTCCGGCCTGCCCCAGCCCCAATCTGGCGTGGACATTCGGAACGCCAGTTCGGACACTACCCGGACACTACCCGGAGTGTCCGGCCACCCTGGACTGTCCGGCCAACTCGACCCAGACTGTTCGGCCTAAGTGATGGGCCTGCGAGCAAAGTGGAATTGCAAAAAAAACTCTACTTTGCCAACTTGTTTTCTTCTATTTCTTGGGGGGTCATGTTTTTTATGGCCTCGTCCAACTTGGCTAAGTAGAGGTCCATCTCTTGCTTGAATGACATTCTTGGAGTGCTTGAAGAAGAAGTTGCATTAAAGCTCTTGTAGTTGGATGCTTCCTCTTGAACTTGGAGTCTTGGCGTTGAAGCTTGATGGTGTGGAAGAAGGCTTGCTCTTGGTGCCATTTTGGTGGTGGCACTAGTAGTTGAAGGTGCCTTATGATGGTGTCGACGAAGGTCATGGCGTGCGTTGCCAAAGGTTTATGTTGGAGAAGCACTTGGTCATCCACATGACGCTCGCGACGATGATCCTTTTCCTTGGCACTCTTCTTTTGATGGTGGTGCCTTCTTGAGCTTGGTTGAGCATTATGGATGGTGCTCAACATGTATTCTCCGTCTTCATGGCGAAGATGCCTTGAACGACGTCTTGTATCCTCTTAATATTGACGATGATCATGAGAGGATGTATGTAGATGAAGATTCTTGCTTTGTGGCACCTCTTTTGGAAGATGAGGTTTGGGCGCCACTCTTCTTGGAGTAGATGGCACTTGATGCCTTGGAGGTAGATGCACTTGATGCCTTGGAGATGGTCATGCTTGGTGCCTTGGGGATGGTGGCGCTTGACGGCTTGGAGGTGATGGTTCTCATCGCCTTGGAGATGGTGGTGCATGACGCCATGTAGGTGGTGGGGCTTGACGCCTTGGAGGTGGATCCTCGAAGTAGGTGGTGCCCTTTGGAGTGGCACGCTTAGCCTTGAAGGTCATGGTTTCTTGATGATGCGTCTCCTCTAGCTTGGCATAGTAGTCCTCCATCTCCAAGCGGTGGAGGTATTCTTCTTTGCTCATGGAAGAGCCCTGGAATTGGGTGAAGCTCGCCATGTCCTCCATGCTTGGTGAGGCGTCGTTGTTGTAGCACTCAAAGTCATCCATGCTTGGGGAGTCGTTGTTGATGTAGTACTCCATATCACCCAAGCAGAGAGCCATTGTCGGTGTAGTGCTCCATGTACTCCATGCATGAGGAGCCATTATCGATGTAGAGCTCCAAGTCCTCCATGCTTGAGGAGCCATAGTTGATGACGTGCTCCATGTCTTCCATGCATGTGGAGCCGTCATAGGTGCAATGCTCCGGGTCCTCAAAGCATGCAGAGCCATTGTCGGTGTAGTGCTCCATCATGTCCTCTATACTTGTGGAGTCGTAGTCATGGTGGCTAATCATGGATTCTTCATAGATATCATCCTCGGTTCCAGAGTCCCTAGACATGATTCACAAGACCAAGTGGTGTATATGGAAGTGGTAGGGGATTAGGGATGCAACGTCAAACCTTACTTTACCTTGGAAGATAGTATCGTGCAAGTGGCAACACTTGAGAGCAATCAAAACCAAGCAAAGTGAAGTCACGCGGAACACCCAAAACCAACTAACCACTAAAAAACACACACACACAAAGCTTATGGTGGATAGGTATGGAAGGTGGCATGTCAAGAACCAATCCAAACTCAAGATGTTGTAATGGCAAGTAAAGAACCACAATGATCACAAAGCAAAACAAGTCAATCCACAAGAGGAAATATGTACAAGGAAACACACATGGTGGGATAAATGGGACTTGCGCGACGGAGAAAGTGAGCTAAGAACCAAATGATTACCTAGCAAAGACTATAAGCTCGTGTCACACAAGTGCAAGGAGAGACGCTAGTTCGATTGCAATAAATTGGTGGGCTACAAGATATGCACAATAAGTACCACCTATTTGATATTCATCGACCTTCTATGAGGCACTTGTTTCTTTCTTTCTTTTTTCTTTTTTTTTTCTTTTTTTCACTTTTCTCTTCTTTTTCACTTGCCCCTTCCTTGTGCCAACAACTATACAAGATAACTATATGAGATAGCGCGTTCACAACTTTTGCTCGGAATTCTACAAGGTATCAAATGTGCATAGCCCAAGCAATCATAGGAGGAACTAGTCTCAATAGGTGTTTGTTGAATGCAAAGATAGTGTGGCTCACAAAGGGATGCAAGTGGGGAGAAGTCGCGGAATTTTTATACCTTTTGTCGCCGATCTTCACCCTTTATTGGTGGATTCCGCCTTGCTCACGGAATTTGTATGGAGTAGATAGCATGAACCATGGATATGATGATGTAGATCTCTTTCTCCTCTTCAAAACGAGCTAAAAAACACCAAAATCCAAATTCGTATGCGAAAGTTATGCTCAAAACCGTGAAACAGATTTTTCTGTTAGCAGGGGGCGGACAGGCCGGTGCGCACAGGCCGGACAGTCCGGCCGGGGCGGAGATTCCGGTCAATTTATGCCGGATACTCCGGTGGTGCGGATACTCCGGTCTATTTTGGCCGGACAGTCTGGTCCAGTCGATTCAGAAGTTCCAGAACACAAATGGGACGAGTTTTGGTGGAAAAACTCGAACCAAAACCTCAAATTGATGGGGGAAAACAAGGAATTAAGCCATGGGAACGCAGGGGAAGGTAGATCAACAAGTTTAGCAAGTAATCCACGGATCAAAACCTACCAAAACGCACTCAAATCACAGATCGATCCAAAACACAAAATTGGGGCTATTTTTTTGGGGATTTTCGAATTTATGGGGGAAAAGACCAAATCGAGGAGAAATCCGTGGCAACCAAAAGCTGCTGATACCAGATGTTATGCGGTGACCCCCGTGGGTGGCCCGATCTTCATGGATCTCGTGGTTAAATCGATGGGAAAGCGAGGGGAAAGGGAGAAAGTACCGAAAGCAGATGCACACCTCACGAAGAACACGATGAACACACGCAAAACACACACGATACAAGGCCGATTGCTCTCACCGGTGGCCACCGGTCTGATAGAATCCTCGCAAGGAAAGATCGGTCAACATGCTCCCTCGATCCCACGCAAAGAGGGAAGAACACCTTGGAGAGGGTCTTGACGTCTTGGCAAAGGGACACCGATGCCAAGGCCTTGTACAACGAGGGAGGCGCGATGGAAACTCCAACGAGGTGGTGACGATAGTCGATCCCCTTTGGTAGAAGAGGATGAGGCAAACCTAGAGATTCCACAAAGGGGGTTGTCTTTAGTCTATCATCTATGCCTAAGGGATACAATGAGGGGTGGGGGCTCTATTTATAGGCCAGCCACAAGTTCAGGAGTAGTTTGGGCATAAAACTAGGGTTTGGTGCGGAATAGAGGGGTACATGGGCCAAGGGCCCAGATGTTGGCTCGCAGGCCCATCACTTCGGCCGGACAGTCCGGGTCAAGTTGGCTGGACAGTCCGCGGTGGTGTAGATGTAGGAGCGTCCATAGGACGGACCGCATCAGCTCCCTCCGTTCAAAAAGAGTCGTCCTCGACTCTTCATGCACATCACTAAGAAGATGATGTCGAGAGACCTTCTTGATCATGGGTTTCACCATACAGTCGTCCTTGAGAAGCTTGATGTGGCAACTCTTCAATGTTCCTTCACCTTCCATGAAGCCTACAAAGCTCACAACAAAAGCGAAGCAACACTCAAAGAGTAGCCAATTCATGAATATTATAGCATGAGTCCACAAGTAGAAGGTAATCCCGCGCTCATCGACACCATGGCCCACGAACATAATCCCGCACCATCGACGCCAAGTTCATCATCAAAGAAGGTATAACTTGCATCACCTTGTTAACTCCTATCTTCCTTGGTGTGTACCTATCCCATCAGAGTGGCTCATTTTGTGTTTGCTTGAGCATTGTGCATTTGTCCTTGGATAGTGAGAGTGCAAGAGCAATATCAAGTGTGACTAGGTAGCATCAAGGGAGAACAAAAAAAAGAGAAAAATATACAAAGAAAAAGCAAAATAAAAATAGTCTCCCATTGCCAAAGAGAGTCTCAAAGCTTGTAAGCAAGAGAGAAAGAAGAGCGCCCAAGGCAAGTGCACAAATCCGTTGCTCATTTTTCCTCTTTGCAAACGAGCCATGGTCTCTCCTTGCATTGGCACGACAACGAGCATAGTCTTTGTTAGGACATTTTGTTTGCTCATTTTCATAGTCGTGTTAATCCCAACTATCTCCACGTGTGTGTATATAGTCGTAGGTTCTCGTCACCCTTTTGAGTTGTTGACCTTCGCCTTTGACTTGAGTTTTATTGGATTTTACCCACTTTTGACTATCCCTTTTCTTTTGGTTGGTTCTTTGGCATTCCACAATCCTAACCTACCACCAACAAGCTTTTGAGAGTTAGTTCTTTCTTTAGTGTGAGTTTTTTTTGCAATTCCACTTTGCACGCTTATAACTCTCACTTGTGGTTTCTAGTTTGGTGCAATCCCCAAGGTGAGGTACAAGGCTAACACCACCATATTCCACTTCCATATACAATACTTGTGTGTTTTGCATGATGGATAGGCACGGTGAGTCGAGCCAACCACCCCCCCAAGAAGAAGATCAAGGTTCGTACATGACGCGCGCAAGTCACTTCATCGTTCGACAAGAGTTCCGTGAACGTTGCCAAGACCTTGAGACAAGACAAGATGAACAATTTGGCGAGACGCAAGCCGAGTTCAAGAACATCGACAACCCCTTCGACGGCCTCGCACGACAAATGCATGCAATGCATCACAACTTCGGCCACCAAAATGAAGCGCTCCAATGCTCCGTCGCCGAAACAAATGATAGTCTTCGACGCCTCATCGACGGAATGGCAAGGCCACGCTCACGCGGATCAAGCTATTCAAGTTCTTCGCATCATCATGCACCCCCTCAACAAGTTCCACATCCTCAACCACAAGATCGTCAACAAGCTCGTCGCAACGATCGCATGGAAGATGAAGACCATCATGAACATGGCAACAATCGCTACCGTGACCGCAATGAGGAAGAAACTTTTGGCAAGCTCAAGTTCACAATGCCTAAGTTCACCGGATCCAATGACCCCGAAGAATACCTCTCGTGGGCACTCAAGGTCGACAAGATCTTCCGCATGCACAACTATAGCAATGAGAAGATGGTCACCATGGCTTCGCTTGAGTTTGATGATTACGCCAACCTTTGGTGGGAACAAGTTCAAGTTGCTCGTGATGCAAGACAAGAGCTGCCAATCACAACTTGGCATGACATGAAGGATCATATGAGATCCCGCTTTGTCCCCGCGCACTACACGCGTGACCTCTTCAACAACCTTCAAGCGCTTCGTCAAGGGACAAAGACCGTGGAAGAGTACTTCAAGGAAATGGAACTCAACTTGATTCGTGCCAACATTGATGAACGCATGGAGCAAACAATGGCACGTTTCCTTATTGGCTTGAATCACCCAATCAAGCGCATCATCGAGTTCCAAACATACAACACCATGGTTGATCTTGTGCACATCGCAACAAAGGCTGAACGTCAAGTGCAAGAGGATATCAAGTACAACAAGCCCAAGACGTACTTCACCTACAAGCAAGCTTCAACCGCTACACCAACAACTTTCAATGGAAGCTCCTCAAGTACCTCCAAGCCTTCCTTCAAGCCCACACTTCCTCAAGGAAAACTGCCCCCAAGTGGCAAACAAGCAAAGTGTGAAACACCTTTCAATGGTGAATGCTACAAGTGTGGAGGTAAAGGACACAAGTCGGCCGAATGTGGAAACAAGAAAGTCTTGTTCATCCATGACAATGGTGATGAAGAGTACTTGAGTGAAGATGAATTTGATGCCCATGTCAAGGAAGCAATGGCAAGGTAACGAGTGGAAGATGATCAATACCTCCTCATGTGTGAACATGAGCAAGTCCATCGCTTGTCGTCACAAGTATCTTGACCACTCAAGCACAAGAGCATGAAGACCAACACTCCAATATCTTCCAAACACGAGCCAGCATCAATGGCAAATCTATCAAGGTGATCATTGACGGAGGGAGTTGCCACAACCTTGCTAGCACCGAGTTGTGTGAGAAGCTCAACCTCACCCTCCATCCGCACAAGCACCCCTACCACGTGCAATGGCTAAGTGACCAAGGGTCCATGAAGATCAAGCATACCATATCGGTCTCCTTCGCCATTGGTCCTTACAAAGATACGATGGAGTGTGATGTGGTTCCTATGACAGTTTGCCACATGCTTCTTGGTCGACCATGGAAATTTGACAAGGCTGCTCAACATGATGGTCGCACCAATGTATACACCTTCAAATGGCTCAACAAAACATGTATTTTGCAACCGATGACTCCTAGCCAAATAATTGCGGACAATGCAAAGGCTTTAGCGAGGGCACAAAGCACAACACCTACTTGTGAGAAGAGCGGTGAGAGAGAGAACCACCTCATAGTGAGTGAGAGCCACAAGACAAACTCGAGTGGAAAAACTAAGAGTGTTCGCCTTTTCACCAAAAGTGAGATGAGAGATGTTCGGAACAACCCATCCATCTTGCACTATATCCTCCTTTGCAAGGGACTAGCGCAAGGAGCTAATGAATTAACCAATGTTCCTCCATCTTTGATGAGTGTTTTGCAGGAATTCAAGGACGTGTTCCCCGAAGAGCTTCCACATGGACTACCTCCTCTTTGCGGCATCAAACATCGCATTGACCTCATCCTCGGTGCACCACTTCCCAACCGCGCCGCTTACCGCACGAACCCGAAGGAGACAAAGGAGATTGAACGTCAAATCAACCAACTAGTCTCCAAAGGTTTGATCCTAGTTAGCACTAGTCCAAGTGCCATACCCGTGATACTTGTTCCAAAGACGGATGATATGATACGGTTATGCATGGACTGCCGTCCAATCAATGCTATCACCGTGCGTTATCAACATCCCATACCACGTCTCGATGACAAGCTTGATGAGTTGTGTGGAGCCACTATTTTTTCGAAAATTGATCTTCATAGTGGTTACCATCATATACGCGTGGTTGAAGGTGATGAGTGGAAATCCGCCTTCAAGACCAAACTTGGTCTCTATGAATGGTTGGTTATGCCCTTTGGGTTATCTAATGCCCCGTCCACCTTCATGCGCCTCATGAATCATATTTTGCGTTCAATCATTGGAAATAGTGTTGTTGTCTATTTCGATGATATTTTTGTTTTTAGCAAATCACTTGAGGACCATATAACACATGTCAAGGAAGTTTTGCAAATCCTTCGACATGAAAAGCTTTATGCTAATCTTCCCAAGTGCACCTTTGCTAAAGACAAGTTGTTTTTTCTTGGATTTCATGTTAGGATTTCCTAGATCTAAGCATGGTCATGACTCTATATTTTTTGTTGTGGATCACTTTTCCAAAATGGCACACTTCATACCGTGCCATAAGACCAATGATGCTTCACATGTTGCAAATCTGTTTTTCAGGGAAATCATCCGTCTACACGGTGTGCCACGAACAATCGTCTCCGACCGAGACGTCAAATTCATGAGCTACTTATGGAAGACCCTCATGGCCAAGCTCGGCGTCAAGCTCCTCTTTTCATCCGCGTCGCATCCTCCAACCGATGGACAAACCGAGTTTGTCAACTGAAGCCTCGGAACTCTCCTACGTGTGTTGATCAAGAAAAACTTGAAGGATTGGGAGGAATGCATTCCCCACGCCGAGTTCGCCTACAACCGAGCAAAGCACTCACAACCAAGATGAGTCCATTCATGATCGTCTATGGTTTCGAGCCCCTCACCGCGCTCGACATCCTACCACTACCTCTCCATGAGCGCACGAACATGGACGTCGAGAAGCGTGAACAAGCTATGAAGACGCTTCATGAAGAAACAAGAGCTACTATCGAACAACAAGTCCTTCACCAAGCTTCAAGGTTAAACAAGGACAAGACGTAGATGATCTTTGAAGAAGGTGACCTTGTGTGGATACACCTAAGCAAAGACCGCTTCCCCAAGGAACGTGACTCCAAGCTCAAGCCAAGAGGAGATGGTCCCTTCAAGGTCATCAAAAGAATCAACAACAATGCCTACATCATCGACATACCGACCTCCAAGTACCTTGCAAGCAATACATTCAATGTCAAGGATCTCTCACCCTACCATGGAGATGTTCAAGATGACAACCATGAAGAGTCGAGGATGACTCATTCCCAAGGGGGGGGGAGCTGATGCGGCCCGTCCTACGGACGCTCCTACATCTACACCACCGAGTCCCCCAAGTGGACCGATGACCCGTGCCCGAGCCAAGCTCCTCCAAGATAAGGTGAATTCGCTCCTCACATCATGTGACTCTTCATACCTCTACTTTATGCATCATAAGGTACGAACCCCCGCCGCGTCGACCCACGAGCCCTGAAGCTGCCTGAGCTGGTGTAACCGCCCGAATCCAGCCGGAGTGTCCGGTGTGACTCAGCCGGAGTGTGCGGCCTGCCCTAGCCCCAACTTGGCGTGGACATTCAGAAGGCCAGTTCGGACACTCCCCAGACTCTACCCGGAGTGTCCGGCTACCCCGGACTGTCCGGCTGTTCCGACCCGGACTGTCCAGCCTGAAGATGGGACTGCGAGCCTAGCTGGGCCTTGTCGCCCATGTACCCCTCTACTTCGCCCAGAACTCTACTTTAATGCCTGTTTTACCCCTGAACTTGTGGTTGGCCTATATATAGTCCCCACCTCCATTGTAAACCCTAGGCATGATATTGGAATTAGTGGAAACCCCTTTGTGGATCTATCTAGTTCTTGCCTCATGCTCCTTGACCAAGGAGCACCAATATCAACAAACCTCGTTGGAGTTTGCATCGTGCCTCCGCGTTGTACAAGGCCTTGGCATCGGTGTCCCTTTGCCAAGATGTCAAGATCTCACCAAGTCTCCCATCTCAACGTGCCGGTTCGAGAGAGAGAGTCCTCCGCTCGACGCCGATCCTAGGGATTGCGCCGGACCGGTCACCGTCGGCGTGAGCTATTAGTGTTTATCATGGTTTTGCGTGTGTGTGTTCATCGCGTTTTTCGTGCGTGCTTTCATCCTGTTCATCCTTCCCTCCTTCCCCCGCACTCCATCCTCGATTTGAGTGGGATTCGTGAAAGATCGGGCCACCCTAGAGGTTTGCCCTCAACATATTGGTATCAGAGCTGGGTTCGATCTTGAACCAAAAGCTGCTGATACTTCCTTCTACTTCAGGACTCATGTTATAATCTTCATGAATTTGCTACTCTTTGAGTGTTGCTTCGCTTTTGTTGTGAGATTTGTAGGCTTCATGGAAGGTGAAGGAATATTGGAGAGTTGCCACATCAAGCTTCTCAAGGACGACTATATGGTGAACCTAGGATCGAGAAGGTCTCTCGACATCATCTTCTTAGGATGAGCGTGAAGAGTCGAGGACGACTCTTTTTGAAGGGGGGAGGAGCTGATTCGACCCATCCTATGGACATTCCTACATCTACACTACCGAGTCCCCCAAGTGGACCGATGACCCGTGCCCGAGCCATGCTCCTTCAAGTTAAGGTGAATTCGCTCCTCTCATCATGTGACTTTGATATACACCTAGATGGCTCGCTACTTCATACCACTACTCTGTGCATCATCAGGTACGAACCCCGCCGCGTCGACCCACGAGCCCTGAAGCTACACCTGTCCTGAAGCTACCTGAGCCGGAGTGTCCGTCCGGAACCAGCAGGAGTGTCCGGCGCAACCGAGTGTCCTATGCGACTCGGCCGTAGTGTCCGGCCTGCCCCAGCCCCAACCTGGAGTGGACATTCAGAAGACCAGTTCGGACACTACCCGGACACTACCCGAAGTGTCCGGCCACCCCGGACTGTCCGGTTAACTCGACCCGGACTGTGTGGCCTAAGTGATGGGCCCGCGAGCCAACATCTGGGCCCTTGGCCCATGTACCCCTCTATTCCGCACCAAACCCTAGTTTTATGCCCAAACTACCCCTGAACTTGTGGTTGGCCTATAAATAGAGCCCCCACCCCCTCATGTATCCCTTAGGCATAGATGATAGACTAAAGACACCCCCCTTTGTGGAATCTCTAGTTTTGCCTCATCCCCTTCTACCAAAGGGGATCGACTATCGTCACCACCTCGTTGGAGTTTGCATCGCGCCTCCCTCGTTGTGCAAGGCCTTGGCATCGGTGTCACTTTGCCAAGACGTCAAGACCCTCTCCAAGGTGTTCTTCCCTCTCCGCTTGGGATTGACAGGAGCACGTTGACCGATCTTTCCTTGCGAGGATTCTATCGGACCGGTGGCCACCGGTGAGAGCAATCGGCCTTGTATCGTGTTTTTTTTGCGTGTGTTCATCGTGTTCTTCGCGAGGTGTGCGTCCGCTTCCACTACCTTCTCCCTTTCCCCTCGCTTTCCCATCGATTTGACCAAGAGATCCGTGAAGATCGGGCCATCCACGGGGTTACCCTATAACATCTGGTATCAGCAGCTTTTGGTTGCCACAGATTTCTCATCGATTTGGTCTTTTCCACATAAATTTGAAAAATTCCACCAAAAATAGCCCCAATTCGTGTTTTGGACCGATCTGTGATTTGAGTGCATTTTGGTAGGTTTTGATCCATGGATTACTTGCTAAACTTGTTGATCTACTTTCTCCTGCGCTTCCATGCCTAATTCCTTGATTTCCCCCATCAATTTGAGGTTTTGGTTCGAGTTTTTCCGCCAAAACTCGTCATGTTCGTGTTCTGGAGGTGCTGGTTCGACCGGACCGGACTGTCCGGCCAAAACAAACCAGAGTATCCGGCATAAATTGACCGGAATCTCTGCCCCGGCCGGACTGTCCGGCCTGTGCGCACCAGACTGTTCGCCCCTGCTGATAGAAAAATCTGCTTCACGGTTTTGAGCATAACTTTCACATACGAACTCGGATTTTGGTGTTCTTTAGCTTGTTTTGAAGAGGAGAAAGAGCTCTACATCATCATGTCCATAGTTCATGATATCTACTCCATACAAGTTCCTTGAGCAAGGCGGAATCCACCAATAAAGGGTGAAGATCGGCGACGAAAGGTATACAAATTCTGCGACTTCTCCCCACTTGCATCCCTTTGTGAGCCACACTATCTTTGCGTTCAACAAACACCTATTGAGACTAGTTCCTCCTATGATTGCTTGGGCTATGCACATTTGATACCTTGTAGAATTCCGAGAAAAAGTTGTGAGCGTGCTATCTCATATAGTTATCTTGTATAGTTGTTCGCACAAGGAAGGGGAAAGTGAAAAAGAAAAGAAAAGTGAAAAAATAGAAAAAGAAAAAGAAGAAAAATAAAAGGAAAGAAACAAGTGCCTCATAGAATAGGAAGCGCAAGCTCGATGAACATCAAATAGGTGGTACTTATTGTGCATATCTTGTAGCCCACCAATTTATTGCAATCGAACTAGCGTCTCTCCTTGCACTTGTGCGACACAAGCTTATACTCTTCGCTAGGTAATCATTTGGTTCTTAGCTCACTTTCTCCGTCGCGCAAGTCCCATTTATCCTACCGTGTGTGTGTTTCCTTGTACATATTTCCTCTTGTGGATTGACTTGTTTTGCTTTGTGATCATTGTGGTTCTTTACTTTCCATTACAACACCTTGAGTTCGGATTGTTCTTGGACATGCCACCTTCCATACCCATCCACCATAAGCTTTGTGTGTGTGTGTTTTTTAGTGGTTAGTTGGTTTTGGTGTTCTGCGTGAACTTCACTTTGCTTGGTTTTGATTGCTCTCAAGTGTTGCCACTTGCACGATACTATCTTCCAAGGTAAAGTAAGGTTTGACATTGGATCCCTAACCCCTACCACTTCCATATACAGCACTTGGTCTTGTGAATTATGTCTAGGGACTCCGGAACCGAGGATGATATCTATGAAGAATCCATGATGAGCCACCACGACTACGACTCCACAAGTATAAAGGACATGATGGAGCACTACACCGACAATGGCTCCGCATGCTTTGAGGACCCGGAGCATTGGACCTATTGATGAGGACATCCCTACAATTACACCTACCCCAATGACTACTGAAGATGCTACAGCTGTTGCAAGAAAGGATTAGTCCAATGAGATTAAAATTGGACCTATTACAAGAGCTCGTGCTAAGCTACTGGAACAACAGGTGAATTTACTCCTAAACGAATCTGGTACTTTGATCGATGAGAACTTTATACTGCCTAAGTCTATGCATTTATGTATGATTAGGTTTGTTGGAGAAACAAGCATGGCGTGAGGGGGAGAAGGATTACAAGAGAAGCCCAACATGTGATCGCCCAAGGATGCGTGAGGGAGGAGCGGGAGGAAGGCACAAGAGAAGATCATCAAGGCGGAGGCAAAAAGATCTGCTACGACCGGAGTGTCCGACCAGATCCACCCGGACTGTTCAGCCTGGTCGAGAGGCAAACTGGCATGGACATTCTGTCTGCCAGTTCGGATACTACCTAGACACCACCCGGAAACTTCAAAGTTTTCGGAAGGACCGGACTGTCCGGCACACTTCACCCGGAGTGTCCGGCCTGACCAGACTGTCCGGCCTATTTCGACCGAAGTGTCCACCCGCCGACCGAATCTGGTCTGAGTCAGTTTGTATCAGTTTGAGTTGTTTGCGTTTAGTTTCGGTTTCTGGCCGCCCAAGCCGCCCTTATAAGCCTTGGGACGACCCCTAGTTAGGGTTTAGACCACGTTAAAATATTTTGGAGTTGTTTCCTTCATAGAACCTCTGGAATTACCCTGTGTTCGAATCTACCAACTATAATTGAGTGTGATCTGTTGTTCCATTGGGAATTAGTAGATTGCATACTACCGTTCATGGTCACGGCTGCGTGCGCAAGAGCGTGGTGTTGTGAATATCCTACAGGGTTCGAGAGCTGTTGCATTGGCATCAGGGATCGAGCGGGAGAGTTCATAGCTATAGGCTAGTTATCTACCATCTACCATCATCACCGCCATCCGCTTACTGAGAAGATCGGGCCACCCCATAACATCTTGGTATCAGATTTCCAGTGTTGCCTCGGTAAGCATCCACAAATCCACCCATAGATTAGAAAGTGTTTTCTTCCTATACAGAAAAAGCCTTACAAAAAGATTTGCCATAGACTAATTGCATCGTTTTCGATTTTTAGTTGCTGATTGTATCTTCTCGTAGATCCAATCTAGAGGTTTTCCTCGTAGGAGTCTAGTTTCTGTTTGTGTCTAGGTTTAGGGTTTGATCTTGTTTTCCGTTGTTCCCACCGTTACCGTTTCCGCAAGTATTTATCATTTTTTTCCGAGTCCACATAGCATCCTTTTGTTTGCATACCATAGACATAGCCTTTCTATAGCATCTGTGCCTAGGAACGTACCCACGAGACTAGTTGCTTTGCTCCGACAGGCTGCTCTTTAGGTCTTTGAAGTGCAAAAATTTTCGACAGGCAAAACCGGACTATCCGGCCGAATCACACCGGACTATCTGGCCCGACCGGAGTCTCTGGCGCATATCAACCGGACTATCCGGCCCAGTTCTGTTATACGTTGCTGTACTCGTTTGCATTGAGTAATATAGTTGAAAAATAAAAATAAAAGAGAATCGGTATAACAAAAAAAGAGCAAAGAGCTACAAGCCTGACAAAAAAGAGATATAGAAGTGTGCAATATTGGAGGTCTTGTTGTGTATAACACTAGTAGATTGAGCAATCTTGTGCCTGTTTCTATTTGAGCTATTACTAGCGTCTCTCTTGTGCATTGCAATATTCCTTTTCATAAGTTGCTTTGCCACATTTATCTCCACTATGTGTGTTTCTTGGGTATTTGTACGATCAGCACTATGACTTGTTTGCGGTGTAGATAGGGTACCATACCTATAGCTCCACCTTAAATAACTTGTGTGCCCTGCGATCGTTCTCTATACCTTTGTATTCACTTCATCACATCAAGTGCATCAGTCTTTGATTTCGTTTGGTAGAGCATCTCTATTCACTTTGGAACGGTAAGATCTCCTTTCTTATTAGTTGTGAGTGAGTTGTGAGAGTTTCCACCATAAAAATTCTGATTTTTGCACTAACCTACTAATCATGTCTACTAGTGATGATGATGTTGTGTTGCAGAAAAAGAAGGATGAGGAGCTCGTCAATTGGCGTGAATATGAGGCTTTGAAATCCCACTTGACACGTGTGTTTACTAACATGACAAATGCCATTGACAAGAATCTCCAAGATATGAATATGAGATTGGATCAGCATGTTGGGACGGTTGATACTATCCAAACGCAAGTGGCTACGCTCAATGTCAATGTCACTGCTTTGCAGCAGTCCATTGAGGGTTTGACAACCGCCTTACATAGAAGGGAAGATCCTCAACATGATGATGCCTTTGATGATTTCGATGAGGGTAGCGTTGTTCATGCTGCTCCACATGTTGGCAGGGGACGTGCTATTCCCCCTGTCCATGCACCTGCTCATGGTCGTGGGTTTGCCCATCTTGGGCGTGGTCAACGTGTGCCCAACCAAGCTGCTGATGATGGTTTGGGCAAGCCAAAATTCTCAATTCCTAAGTTTGATGGTTCCATTGATCCTGAAGACTACCTCACATGGGAGTTGAAGATTGAGAAACTCTGGCGCTTATTTGACTATCCAGAAGATAAGAAGGTCAAGCTTGCAGCATTTGAATTTGATGGTTATGCTTTGCGTTGGTGGGATGCTCTAGTGCAGCATAGAAGGGAGGACAATGAACTTCCTGTGATGGATTGGCGCGAGATGAAGCAAATCATGAAGGCTCGTTTTGTACCAACTAACTACTTGCGATCAGTTCTTGGTAAATTGACGCAACTGAAGCAAGGCACCATGACAGTTGATGAGTAATACATGGAGATGGAGATGCTTATGCAGCGTGCTAGAATTCGTGAGTCCATTGAGATGACCATGCAACGCTTCCTAAACAATTTGAAGTTACCGATCAAGAGCATTGTTCGTCATCACAAGTATGAGACCATGAATGAGTTGTTGCATCATGCTAGAGAGGCCGAATCCCAGTTGGCAGAAGAGGCGAAGTCACGTCATTGAAATGTGTGTTCTTTTCACATACCACCTATGGATCCACCAGTGTCATTGCATGTGTGTTATTTTCACTAACAACAACTAGAGTCATTGCATGTGTGTTCTTTTCACATACCACATATGGATCCACCAGTGTCATTGAAATGTGTGTTTTCTACAGATACCACCTATGGATCCAGCAGTGTCATTGTATGTATGCTATTTTCACTAACAACAACTGGAGTCATTTCATGTGTGCTCTTTTCATGGATCCACCAGTGTCATTGCATGTGTGTTCTTTTTAGTAACAACAACCAGTGCCATTGCATGTGTGTTCTTTTTACTAACAACAACTAGAGTCATTTCATGGCTGTTCTTCTCACATACCACCTATGGATCCACCAGTGTCATTGCATGTGTGTTCTCTTCACAATCCACACATGGATCCACCAGTGTCATTGCATGTGTGTTCTTATTAGTAACAACAACTAGTGTCATTGCATGTGTGTTCTTTTTACTAACAACAACCAGAGTCATTGAAATGTGTGTTCTCTACATAGACCACACATGGATCCACCAATGTCATTGCATGTGTGTTCTTTTTAGTAACAACAACCAGAGTGATTGAAATGTGTGTTCTCTACATAGACCACACATGGATCCACCAGTGTCATTGCATGTGTGTTCTTTTTAGTAACAACAACCAGAGTCATTTCATGGCTGTTCTTTTCACATACCACATATGGATCCACCAGTGTCATTGCATGTGTGTTCTCTTCACAATCCACACATGGATCCACCAGTGTCATTGCATGTGTGTTCTTTTTAGTAACAACAACCAGTGTCATTGCATGTGTGTTCTCTTCAGAGACCACACATGGATCCACCAGTGTCATTGCATGTGTGTTCTTTTTACTAACAACAACTAGAGTCATTGAAATGTGTGCTCTCTTCAGAGACCACACATGGATCCATCAGTGTCATTGCATGTGTGTTCTTTTCACTAACAACAACCAGAGTCATTGCATGTGTGTTCTTTTCACATACCACATATGGATCCACCAGTGTCATTGCATGTATGTTCTTTTCACAATCCACCC
Organism: Avena eriantha; assembly: GCA_910589775.1. Classification (NCBI taxonomy): domain Eukaryota; kingdom Viridiplantae; phylum Streptophyta; class Magnoliopsida; order Poales; family Poaceae; genus Avena; species Avena eriantha. The sequence continues at coordinate 38,068 of CAJUXJ010001644.1, forward strand.
ATGGATCCACCAGTGTCATTGCATGTGTGTTCTTTTTAGTAACAACAACCAGAGTCATTGAAATGTGTGTTGTTTGCACATACCACCTATGGATCCACCAGTGTAATTGCATGTGTGTTCTTTTCACTAACAACAACCAGAGTCATTGCATGTGTGTTATTTTCACATACCATATATGGATCCACCAGTGTCATTGAAATGTGTGTTCTTTTCACGAACAACAACCAGAGTCATTGCATGTGTGTTCTTTTCACATACCACATATGGATCATGTTGGGGATATACTTTCCTGGTGTCCTCACAGTTCCTCACTGACCAGGGTGGCACACTTCGGGTTAGATCTTTGCTTCACGGGTGGCCCAGTTAGGGAGAAAGATGGAGTCCAATCCGGCTACAGGAAGTCCCAAAAGACTTACCGACTTAGGCCCATAATGTTACTTGTAGTTCAAGAGGTACTCTGTAACCAACTCTTAGTCGTAGCCGGATAGATCTCTCCTGTAAACCCTAGGACGGATATCTATATAAGACGTCCTAGGGAGAGCCTTTAGGGCAACACTCAAAAACACCTCAATAGTCTACAATCTCAACTCGCACAGGAGAAACCCTTGTAACCCACATTCCGGCTCTACCGTATTACTGGATTGCTAGCAGGAGTAGGATCCGTCCAAAGCCGGCGGATTCGAACCTGGGTAAACTTGTGTGCTCACCGTCCCGGAATACCGTACGCCTCACACCCCTCTCTTCCGCACGCCTCGAGGACCCCCTCATGGCGTACTTATCATTAATCCAACGACAGTTGGCGCCCACCGTGGGGCAAGTGAGCTTCGGATCTGCGTTCCGAGCGGAATCTGCAAGAATCGGAATCGGCGAGACAATCGCCGTCGGTCGCATCCTCTATGCCAGCGACGTCCCTCTCATCGTTCTCGACGATACTTGGATTCCGGCTAGGGAAGCCGTGACTGCCTACTCAATCATGTCTTTTGGCGAGATCGATGTTTACATTGGTTTCGCTGAACCTGCCCAACCCACCCTAGCGGTGATGATAGAGGCAGAAGAATCTTCTTGGTCCCCTTTGTCCGCGGAGGCGGCAGAGTTTCGGATCTCAAAAAACCCTAATCCCACCCAGCCCGCACCAGTTGTGGAGATAGTGGAGAAATCCGAGCCTGAAGAAGACCTAGCGGTCCAAGTCGAATCTGGAGTGGATCTCCTTGGAGAAGCCAGATCCTAGATCGACCCACCCGTGGAAGTCGAAATTTAGGAGGAGCATAACAACGACACTGATTCCGGCTCTGATGACGCCGGGACAGACAGGCCTTTCCTGAGGTACACACTAAGACGTATGATACTACAAGGCGAAAGCGCGGATGCAATCCTCGAGACCATCAAAAGTTTCGACATGGCTGATCGCGAAAGCCACAGGTACCTCAGGAAGCACGCATTGCACTTTGTCGGATACGTGGGATCCGGATCTGGCTCTGCCGATGCTGGAGAAAACACTGACTCTATGCTGGAGGCAATTGGAACAAACGCCGACGTACTTGCATCATCGGATGAATCGATGACATCAGGAGATTTCGGAAAGTTCTCCGTGGAATATGCAGAGGAGTATAACTCCAAAGCTGCAGAAGAAGGAGAAGCCATGGATGAAGGATCCGGGGAACACTCTCCCAAAGCGCAGGATGACATGGACGTCGAAGATAATCCCAAAGTCCAGATGTCCGAAAGTACCGATCAGAGCTTAACTCCAGGAAACAGACCCAAAGCCGCCTTTGCTACCGGTGCTGCCAAGAAGGCAAAGAACAAGAACAAGAAGAACAAGACCCCAACAAAAGACCCTCTGACAGAGGAGGTGATTGCTGAGGAATACAAAGAAGACTTAGATGGAGCACCTATCCCAGAAGAGCCGAAAAAAGAAGAATCGGTGGATGGACACGTGATCACCAAAGGTGCGCGTAAACTCATTGATGCTGCATTAACCTCACCTATCCCTATAGTTGCAGAAATTACTGCTGAAGAGCTGGACGAAAGGGCCCAAGCCCTAGAAGCGCGTCGTCAACAATTCCTCGATGAAGCCAAAAACATCGAGGTGGAGAAGAAACGCATGGTAACTAAGTACTACATGTCTCGGTTGCATCAGAATACATGGAAGCGTCACACCAATGACGACCAATTCCCACATGTCCGTGCCATCCTTTTCGGGGATGAGATGGGGAAGCCACGGAAAGATAGCAAAGGAGATTGGGTATACCCAACCCCAATACAGAATACTGTGGCAGCCCGAGAAATTTTATCGGCTAATCCAGGACCAGAGGAGATCCGGTTGGGTATCAAACTACTCAACAAGGGACTGGAGCAGCAAAAGGTCGCCCTGTCCGGAAGTCAAAAACTGATCTCGGATTCCGGCCAATGTCGCACAGATCCGGCATGGGCTGACGTAAGACCCCATCACGTCCGGGAGCAGTATCATCACCCCGAACGCCGGGAAGACAATTATTCAAGAACCGAATCGTCAGGACAACATTACAGAACTACGCGTAACTGGAGAAATGTTGCTCCAGCGGCTGAAAAAGAGGCCATCGTTGCATTGAATCCGAGGAAGCCTCCCTGACGAGAGTCTAACAATCGAAGGGGAGAAGATAAAGAGAAATGTTGGGAGGAGGATCGTCAATAAATGCCACCTCCTAGACATATAAGCCGTCCGGCTGAACCTCACCGTGGTGGGAATGACGGACGAAGGAACGACGGAAACCATGCTGGTACAAGCCGGCAGGGGGCTCGTCATAGTGAAGACCCTCCCTGGAACCGGAATAATGACGCTCCGGACGGAGGTCGGCAATCAGCCGGAAACAATTTAGCTGCTCCACCCTCTCCACCAAGAAGTCATCACAACGGCTCCCAAGGGGGACAAGGAGGATGATGTTGCGGAGGAGGTGGTGGCAGAAGCCGAAGTCCGACTCCAAGGCACCGCAGCCACAGCCGGCATTCGGGACGATCTCTATCCCCGAACGACGCAAGGCACAGGATCAACTCCAACATAGAGGCGATGCTATGAAAACGATGATATCTATGTGGGCCCAAAGTGCTTCGGACCACGCATCAGAGCTACTAGATTCCCGGAAGGATTTGCTATCTCAAGGCACATCCAAGCCGACGACGACATTGCTCGGCCAGATACCTGGCTACAGGATTTTTTCCAAGCTTGCTACATCGCCAAAGGCGGAAATAGCCTAGTCACAACCCGATATCTCCCACTTATGTTGCGGAAGACGGCGCGATCATGGCTCAATGAACTTCCAGAGAACACCATCCATAACTGGTATGACATGCGAAGTGAGTTCTTTTGGAATTTCGAAGGCACATATCGGAGGCCCTGTTCAGTCGGAGACCTACAACGTTGCACCCAGAAAGCCGGATAAACTTGCCAGGATTACCTCGGATGATGGATTGACACCAAGAACTCCTGTGAAGGAGTAAACGATCAAACCGCGATTGAAGCTTTCATCGCAGGACTCCCAATTGGTCTACTACGTCACCGCTTGAAGTGTGACAAGGTCACTAATTTGGGAGAGATGATAGAAATAGCGAGCAAGTATGCAGATGCTGACGATGATGTAGAGGGATTACTCAACCTAGCTGTGCCTCAGTCGGCAAGACAACCAAAGCAACAAGCTCAGAAGCGCAAAAATACCTCGGAGGAAAAACCCAACGCGGAAACAGCGATGGTTACTACTGTTTCTGGGTCTGGAGGACGAGGAGGACGCGGCGGAGGCCGCGGTCATGGTCGTGGGACTTCAAGGGTCCAAGGTAGAGGAGAACAGCAACCAGGCAAAACCTACTCTTGGGCTGACATTGCTAATAACCCATGCGTGCATCACCTAGACGCCAATGGGGGCTCGTCCCACACCAACGCTGAATTTCGTTTCAATGACGACATAAAAAGAGATGACACCGCGGGCTACAAAGGTAAGCAGAAGAAGGGAAAGAAAAATCCCGAAAAAGACAAAGAGACCAAGGAAGATTCCGACATGGAGGAAGCCAATGCTTCAAATCCCAAGCCGGAAGGGAAGAAGACTTTTCCCACCAAGAAGGACACTTACGTCACCTTCCTCGGATCTCAACCAGCAAAGGTCAACAAAGCAGTTCTCCACGAGCTCAACGCAACAGTTCCGGCTGTCCCTCAATATCTGGACTGGTCGGAAGTGGCAATCACATTTGAACACGCTGATCATCCGCCTAAGTTGCATAGGCGAGGACAATACGCCTTAATCGTCAACCCACTTATTGACGGTTATGGTTTCTCCAAGACCCTCATGGACGGTGGTAGCAACATCAATATCCTCTATGTCGAAACGCTACGCCGGATGAAGATCTCTGAAACCCAGCTGAACCATAGCTTTGTGATCTTTCACGGAGTTTTCCCAGGAAGACAAGCTAATTCCCTAGGAGAGATTACTTTGGATGTTACCTTTGGAACTCCAAATAATTATCGGACGGAGGCACTTTCCTTCGAAGTGGTCCTGTTCAAGAGCGCATACCACGCTATATTCGGGCGTCCGGCTTACTAGGCTTTTATGGCTCGTCCGTGTTATATTTACAATATGATGAAAATTCCAGGTCCCAACGGCGTGATCACCATCAGGGGAGACCCGAAGAAAGCGCGAGAGTGCGAGGATGGAAATGCCGCCTTTGCTGAAGCCGTGCTGCACGCCCAGGAGTACTAGGAGATCAAGAGGAGTATAGATCGGTCCGAGATGCCCGCAACGAAGAAGGAGGTGACAAAGCCAAATCCGGAGTTCAAGGCATCAGAAGAGATGAAGAAGACGCCGTTGAAGGATGATGACCCCTCCAAGGTGACCCAGATAGGCGTAGGCCTAGGTAGCGCATAGGAAAGCGCGCTCGTCAAGTTCCTCTAAGAAAATCAAGATATATTCGCATGGCAGCCATCTAACATGACCGGAGTACCTAGGGAACTTGCCAAGCACTCTCTAAATGTAAACCTGAACGCTAAACCCGTCAAATAGTCCCTACGACGGTTTGGCGAGGAAAAGCGTAAGGCAATAGCTAAGGAACTAGCACGGCTCGAGTTAGCTGGATTCATAGAAGAGGTCATCCACACTGAGTGGTCGGCCAATCCTGTAATGGTCCCTAAAAAGGACACCACTGATTTAAGGATTTGTGTTGATTATACTGCCTTGAACAAGGCTTGTCCAAAAGATCCGTTCGCTCTGCCTAGAATTGATCAAGTTATCGATTCTACGGCGGGCTCGGAACTCCTCTGTTTTCTCGACGCATATTCTAGCTATCACCAAATCCGGATGAAGGAATCTGACAAAGTCAAAACCTCATTCATAACCCCTTTCAGAACCTTCTATTTTGTTACGATGCCTTTGGGCTGAAGAACGCAGGAGTACGTACCAGCGCACGATGCAGCGTTGCCTCCATGACCAACTCGGACGCAATGTACATGCATACGTGGTTGATATTGCGGTGATGTCCAAAAAGAAGGAAACACTGATTTCTGACTTGGAGGAGACATTTGCCAATCTATGAAAATACAACATCATGCTTAACCCAAAGAAATGCTTCTTTGGAATACCAGCTGGGAAATTGTTAGGTTTCATCGTGTCTCAGAGAGGCATAGAGGTGAACCGAGACAAAATCAAGGCTATACTCAATATTTCCAGGCCAACTTGCCTGAAGGACGTACAAAGATTAATTGGTTGCATCGCTGCGGTCAGTCGATTTGTAAGCCGGCTTGGTGAAAGAGCCGCACCATTATACAAACTCCTGAAAAAGACCAAGGATTTTGTTTGGACTAACAAAGCTGAAGCTGCACTACAAGACCTACAGAAAGTACTCTCATCTGCTCCTATCCTTGCAGTGCCGGAACCTAAGGAACCGATGTTGCTCTATCTTGCTGCGACAAATAAGGTCGTTAGTATCGTCATGGTGGTGGAGAGACCAGAGGAAAATCAGGAACACCTAGTGCAGCGTACGACTTACATTGTCAGTGAGGTCCTGACAGAATCAAAACAGCGGTATCCGCACTATTAAAAGTTGGCTTACGGTGTTTTTCTAGCATCTCGTAAGTTACGACACTACTTTCAGGAGCATCCAATTACCGTGGTGAGCACAACTCCCATGAGAGATATAATTAACAACAGTGACGCAAGGACGCATCGCCAAATGGGGCATAGAGCTTTCAGCTTTCGATATTGAGTATAAACCCCGGACAACAATCAAATCCCAGATCCTTGCTGACTTTGTCGCTGATTGGACAGAGACGAAGGAGAACATGATCCTCCCTGAGTTGAAATATTGGACCCTCTTTTTGATGGGTCTAAGTCTCGAGGGGGCTCGGGGGCTGGCGTGGTGCTCAAATCACCCCAAGGAGATAAAATTTTATACGTGTTGCAGATCCACTTCACAGCGACAAACAATATTGCCGAGTATGAAGCACTGCTACATGGAATCCGGATTGCTAAGGATATTGGCATCCGACGTTTGATTTGTTACGGAGATTCGGATCTTGTTGCTCAACAAGTGACGGATATTTGTAACGCAAATAAACACATGGCTGCATATAAAGCTGTCGTGGATGATCTATCTAAATTGTTCGAAGGGTTTGAAGTTCAACACATCCCTCGAGCAGAAAATGAGGAAGGAGATGCACTATCTCGGATAGGTTCTACGCGGAAAGAGATCCTGGATGGCGCTTTTTTAGAGCACCTCAAAGTTCCCTCAATAAAGGGAGTAGATGAGGAATATCCGACTAAATCCGACTCACCTTTGATAGCAGTTCTAGCTGTAATTCCCAGCTGGACTCAACCCTACCTTGATTATTTCGTAGATGGCAAATTACCCGAAGACGAGGTGCTGAGCCGGCAGATTATCCGACGAGCAAAAGCCTATACTATTGTTAAAGGTGAGCTCCATAAACGGAGTATTTCTGGGGGTTTTCAGCACGGTGTATCTCCAGAAGAAGGAGTGGAAATCTTAAGGGAAATCCACGAAGGCGAGTGTGGTCACCACGCTGCAGCCAAGTCTTTAGTGGCAAAAGCTTTTAGACACGGATTTTTCTGGCTTATAGCTCAGGCAGATGCCGAACGATTAGTCAAGACGTGCAAAGGCTGCCAAAAGTACGCCAGGCAAGCTCATGTTCTAGCTGATTAGCTGCGAACAATACCTATAACATGGCCCTTTGCGGTCTGGGGGCTTGATATGGTAGGACCATTTAAACGAGCTCCAAGTGGATTTACTCACCTCTTAGTGATGGTGGATAAATTCACCAAATGGATTGAGGCTAAAACCTGTCACTAGTTGTGATGGAGCAACAACCAAAAGATTTGTCGAGGATGTTATAATTCGGTATGGTTATCCACATAGCATTATCACGAACAACGGGAGTAACTTCTCTATGGGAGAATTGGCTGAATTCTGCAACGAGCAAAATATCCGGCTTGACATTGCGCCAGTCGCACATCCACAAGCTAATGGACAAGTCGAAAGATAAAATGGTTTAATCCTACAAGGGTTAAAACCGAGACTCGAAGCACCACTACGACGTGCTGCGGGGGCTTGGGCAGAGGAACTACCCTCTGTAATTTGGAGTTTACGAACAACTCCAAACAGGTCAACAGGATACACACATTTCTTCTTGGTCTATGGCGCAGAAGCAGTTCTTCCTAGTGATTTGATTCATACTTCTCCTAGAGTGGCCGCGTATATCGAAGAGGATGCCGAGATTTCTCGACAAAATGATCTCGACTTAGTCGAAGAAGTTCGCGTCGTTGCTGAAATGAGATCTACAGCCTATCAGCAGAAGTTACGCAAGTATCATAGCCAGAGAGTCTGAAATAGATCTTTCAATAAAGGTGATTTGGTTCTCTGGCTTGTGCAACAACGAAAGCACAAACTTTCCCCAGTATGGGAAGGGCCCTTTTTAGTTAGTTGAGTATTGCACAATGGATCGTACTACTTAACTGACATGAGGCCAGTCAAAGAAAGACCTGCTACTAAGAAGAGAAAGAGAGCCGAAAGCAGTACAAATCCGGATGAGTTAGAAGACCGTGGAATATTGCTCAGCTACGTCCCTTTTATTCTTAGTTTATCCTTCTTTGTAATCATATATATGTACATGTTCTATGAGAAATAAAAGTTTTGGTTGCCTCAAGTTTTTCTGAGAAGTTTTTACCATCTTATTTCTGAATGATCATGTCATACTCGAAAATCCCAGAATGCTTGAGAGTACTTTATGCTCATGCTCGTTCTGGTTTTGATTTCCGATTCTAAAATTGTTACCTTCGGGTATAACTCTAAAATTTCTAGTCTTTACTTTGGTTATTTGTCTAATTGGTTGATGCGGGCATTTTCCGAGTAGTGAACTGTTGGTACTGGAAGCCGGCTTTGTTTTCGAGTTTAAACTGGTTTAGCAATTGAGCTCCGTTGGTCGGCAAAGTTTCCGGCGGAAGGTTTAGCCGGCTCACGAAAGGGACGAGGCAGAAAGCCAGATAAACGATAAGTATGGGTGAAAAAATACAAGTGCTGATGTAAACATTTCAGGCACGCAAAAAGTTTAAAAGCCAAAAGTGCCGAATAGATCAAAAGCTTAGCACTAGCAAAATAATAGTACTTCATATTTACAAACGCATCATGTTTTTTCAGATAATACAAAATGTTTCTGGTAATCTATGATGCGGGAGGAGATGAAGGAGCTGCCGGCTCGCTGGAGACGCCGCCTTGGTATCGTTCCGAGATGTCTGCATCAGAGTTGGTGCATTCATCGTCGGAAACTTCTGCTGATTCTTCTGGAGGAGGAGGCAGAGTATCCACGCGGGTGAAGAAAGGGGTCTCGTAGCTGGTCAGGTCAGCCACGTGACACCCATATCCGGCGCAGGAGTGCATGTTGGCTTGAAGGTCCCGCTCCTGGCCGTCTTCATCTACCTTGCAGTACCCTCTGGTCACTTGCCATATTTCCATGTTTCCATGGTGGCTCATGACCATGGTGAGAGCGTTCTGTGCCGCAGTCTGATACATTGCAAATGTATCTATAATTTTTGATGCTCCATGCTTGGTTTTATCCACTTTCTTGTGTTTTGTCCACACTTTGGAGTACTTTTCATATGATTTCTTGGACTAACCTATTAACAAGAGCCACAGTGCCAGCTGCCTGTTTTCTGCTGTTTTTGGTTCCAGGAAAGTCAGAAAATGAATATTCTCGGAATTGGACGGGACAAAAGCCAAAGTGCCTATTTTTCCAGAAGACTCCAGGAGCCAGAATACGAGACGAAGAAGAGCCAGGGGGTGGCCACACCACCTGGTGGCGCGGGCCAGGCCAGGCCGCGCCAGGGGGTGGTGTGGGCCCCCCAGGCACCCCCTCGGTCTCCCTCTTCGCCTATAAGAAGCCTTCTGACCTAAAAACTCCGGGGGGTTCGACGTTTTTCCAGAAGGAGTTCCGCTCCGCCGCCACCACCAGATTCCACGAAACAGCACCAGAAACTCCGTTCTGGCACCCTGCCGGGACGGGGAATTGGAGGAGATCATCGCCATCCTCATCACCATCGCTTCTCCGTCGACCATCCATGTTTCCCCCATCTATGAGTGAGTAATTCCTCGTTGTAGGCTATGGAGCTGGTAGGGATTGGATGAGATTGTTCATGTAATGGCATCAGATTGTTAGGGCATAGTGCCTAGTATCTTTTATTAGTGCTTTATGACTTTGTTGCGAGTTGTTCTGCTTAATGCTTATCACTAGGGCCCGAGTGCCATGATTTCAGATCTGAACTTATTCTTGATTCATCATGATAGTATTGTTTTGGGTCTTATCTACAAGTTGTATACACACGTCGTTGTCCGGAACCTATGGTCCCGAAGTGACAAAAATCGGGGTAGCCGGAAGGGAAAGGCTTTGATGTGAGGATCACATGTGTTCATGGAGTGTTAATGCTTTGCTCCGGTGCTCTATTAAAAGGAGCACCTTAATTGCCAGTAGTTCCCTAGAGGCCCCGCTGCAAACGGGCTGGCAGGACAAAAGATGTTGTGCAAGTTCTCATTGCGAGCACGTATGACTATATATGGAACACATGCCTAGGATTGTCTAGTACTTGGATGCTTTATCTTATTTATCTACAATTGCCCTATGTTCTGATTGCTATGTGAATTGTCTTGTCCATACAACGCCCGTCCATCCATCCCTATGCCTACCGCACTCGGATCCCACTATTTACTCCTTTTGTTACTACTGTCTTTGCTTTGCTACTACTATTACTTTACTATTCCTACTACAAAACTGTTGCTACTGATAAACTGCTGTGAGCAAGATTGTTTCCAGGTGCAGCTGAATTGACAACTCAGTTGTTAAGGCTGATAAGTATTCTTTGGCTCCCCTTGTGTCGAATCAATAAATTGGGTTTCACTTCCCTCGAAAATACTGAGATACACCCCTTATACTTGTGGGTCATCAAGACTATTTTCTGGCGTCGTTGCCGGGGAGCATAGCTTTATTTATCAATTTCACTTGGATTCTCTATTGTTCAAGCTAAGTTTATCTTTCTCCTTGTTTGCTTGTTTCTTTATCAAAATTACAAAAAAAATTAGTTCCTACTCTAGTTGTTATTTTAGTTGGTCTGTTATTGTCTTTCTTTATCATGCTTGATGTCAATGGTTGGTTTCTTTTAAACTGAATCTTATTGGCAAGGTGGGTTCACGGAAGATCAAAAATATTATTATAAGGAACATCGCTTGTCACAAAAAGGGAAACACTTATGGGAACAAATTGATAGATTGTATACCATTGCTAGGAACGTGTGCTCTACTTATAATGTTACTTATTGCGGTGATGAGTCTTATTGCAGAAAGAGGTATAAACACCTCCCTTTTCAATGTGAGTATAGTGATAATGATACCATATCTTCCTATGCTAAAGGAATTTATGACTTTGATGATGCGGAACAAATTGAAGAATTTATTGCTTGGAAGGGTGCTTTTGAACTTGCTTGAAAATATTGATGATTCACCTTACAAATATGAGGTGTATGGTATACTTAAATTTTTCTTTGATAATTACAAGGATGAAAATGGCTACATTCTTGAATATTTTAATAGATGTTTTCTACAAATGGAAGAGACTAATGCCTTGGAGGATCCTATGGAAGAAGAAATTGATGAACCTGAAATCTCATTAGATGAAAAAGAGAAGGAGAGTGATGAACAAAAGGAGGAAGAATGGATTAGCGACCCATGCCTACCTTCTAATGAGAGTAACTCTTTATCCCTTACATTATGTGGTTGTCCCCCATGCTTACTAAAGAAGGATGAATGTTATGTTCTTGAGGATTCTTTTGAAAATGTTTATGATAAAGCTCTAGTGCTTGAAGATCATGAAAAGCATGCTTTATGTGATAGTTATATTGTTGAGTTTATTCATGAGGCTACTAAAAATTATTTTGAGAGAGGAAAATATGGTGGTAGAAGTTTTCCTGGTATTGAAACACCTCTCTATGTGCTGAAAGTTTTGAAATTACCTTTGTTTTATCTTCTTATGCCTGTCACTTTGTTCTTTATGCATTTATTTGCATACAAGATTCCTATGCATAGGAAGTGGGTTATACTTAAATGTGTTTTGAATTTGCTTCTTGATGCTCTCTTTTACTTCAACTCATATTTCTTATGAGAGCATCCTCTCAAACTTTTATGCCTGAAGATGATAATATGTCTATTATTCTTGGGAGACCTTTTCTTAAATGCTGCAGGAGCTGTTATTAATTGTAATCAAGGAAAGGTGGCATTCAATGTTAATGACAAGGAACATACTGTCTATTTCCCCAGGAAGATTGAAAGGACTTATGATTGGAATTCAATTGAACATGTTGAGGGCATTCAAGTTGGAGAAATATATTGTCCCATACCAAGAGAAAAATTTGAAACTATTATGATTGGGACCATTGCTATCAAGGTTGAGGTAACATAATCATTAGTGGAATACAAAGTTTTGTCTCATATGAAATTGTTTTGGTAGCAAGACCTGATCAACCTTGTTAACAAAAGGATTTCATTGAACAAAACAATGTTTTCACTATAATTATTTCTGTTTACCTCTATTCTATCCATTCTAGTTTTTGCTTATGCCTAACTTGAAGGCATTAAAGAAAAGTACTTATTGGGAGATAACCCAAAAGTTTTAGATGAGGCTTGGTAGTTATTACTTCAGTAATAACCGCTCCTTATCCTTTTTATTTGCTTTTTGTGCTAAGAGTAACCTCTAATGAGAGAGAAGTAATAATTTGGAAAGTTGTTGTCCCGAAACAGATTTCTATGCTTCACCGTAAAAATTCGTGTAAAATCTCTGAACGTCTTTTTGAGGCATGAATTTTTTTGCTTCTGCCCCAGGTTGTTATCTAACTTTTGTTAGTTCAATACTTTTTGATTTGAGCAACAGAAGGTCTTCGAAACAATTCGTCTTTACCTGCTGGTCTGTTTTGACAGATTTCTGCCATTTTCTGCATTTGCTTCTTGTTGGTTCCTTTTTGAGTTCTTTTGGGGAATTGAGCTTTTTGAGGGAAGTGATACAGTAGCTAGTGTTCTAATGGAAGTTTATTTTGTGTTAGAACTGAACCTTAAGACTTATTTATCTTGAGTGTACTAATGTTGCTAATAAAGATTGTGTGAAGTTTTGTATGAAGGAAAAATTTCAGGTGTATGGAAGGAATGAGTAATGAGATGAAGGATGGACTAAAGCTCAAGCTTGGGGATGCCACGCGTGTCACCCCAAGAAATATCCAAGAAGTACAAGCATCAAAGCTTGGGGATGCCGAAGGCATCCCCTTCTTCATCAATAAAAATCCCAGGTTTCTTCCAAACACTTCATTTTTATTGTTTCATGCACAGTTGTGTTGTTCTTGGAGCGTCTTCTTTTTCGTTTTCGTTTTGGTTTTTAGTTTGCGTAGTTTGCTTAGTTTGCTGAATAAATTGGTTGGACCTCCTCTTTCATACTTTGGTGTTCAAATGGTTTGGTTTGGTTTGGAAAAGAGTAGGAAAGGTCATGCTTAAGTGGTAAAGAGAGCTTGTTTTTGACTGTGGCCTATGCTTTGTCATGCCATGCTTGATATTGTTTTGGATTTATGCTTAGTATTCTTTGTTGTAGCATGACTTGTTATAAACAATTGAGATAGCTTAATGTGCCTTGGATGAATCATGCTTTGTTTTAGCATATTAAAGCATAGTATAGCGGTATTCTCCTTTGATGCTTTATTTGGGTTGACTTGGCGCATGCTCACACCATTTTATGACTATCTCAAGTCACCATAAGCCTTTATGATCCTTTCGTTTTCAACTTGAGGTATCACTTTATGCTTGATCAATGATGTTTTGTCGCTCTACATGATGATGGCCATTATTGCTCTCTCGTTTGTCGCTCCCTTACTACTGCTAGCCTTCACTTACACTGAGTGTTTTACTCATGTTTCCAACTCCCTTAAACCAAATATTGCCAAAGTGTCCACCATACCTACCTATTAGCATCATTTGCTACTTCAGTGCATATTCAATATGCCTTGTTTCCTTCCAAATAAAATGTTTGCTTGTTATGAGAAAGTTAGTTAGTAAAGCTCTCACGAACTTGATGGCACACTTTATTTTCTTGCACCTAATAAACCTGAACCATTGCGTCCTTCTTTGTTGCGTATATGCTTGCGCTTTATGAGTTGAAGTTAGCAGAACCATGTATCATGGGGACCGCTTTCAACACTTCATAGGTACTTTGTACCTAGTTGATATCATGTTCTTTTGCTTATGGATCCTGGCGGTGTGAAATAAAAGTGGAACTTGTAAGATCATGGAGTTTGTATGTATGTTAGCGAAACGCCTGGGCCGCTAGCCTAAGCCATGCCTAATCATGGTGGAAACTTGCAGCATACCATAATGAGCATTCTATGAACCATCCTCAATAAAAATCTATGCACATAGTAAATAAAAAGATCGCCGAGATGCTCATTGTCTGCTTGCCTTGTATTTTGATTATGGGATAGCTCCCGTGTCATGTGCAAGGGGTACCCCGTTGGCGGTTCTCTATGATACGTATATACTTACAATGACAAGAGCTTACTCGTGACTGAAGTTGAGTAGCATGAGGATCGGTCTTCGTAAGTAAGGGGCGTGAGACTTTGATTTATAACTTGTCAAGCATATCCTCTTAGTTGTGTCACTTTAACCTTAACCACATTAAAGATGCTTATGATAGGGGCAATGAGAGCTCAAAGCTAATGAGTACCATACTTTCATCATTTGGAAGCCTTTCAAACTTTTCAAAACCTTTTTCATTTCCTTGTTGAGCCTCCACACATTCTATGAGCACTTTCTTGAGAGCATAGTGGCCATTCTTAGTTCTATGTGCATTGTCCCAAGACTTGTTGATTGATGCATACCTTGATATTTCTTGTTTTAAACTATTTGTATCTAGTCACTCTTGTGAACTTTGAAGGTGTCCTATGCATTTATGTTTGCTACTCTTTGAGGGACAAGTTGAATGCCACTATGCTATGTTTTCTTTATGTGAATCAAACAAACGTCTTGCAAAGCATTGTTATTCATGAATCTTTTGTTTGTGCCTTTTCATGTTGCATCATAGTTTCTTTGTCTTATTGCTAGAACTTTGTCTTTCGTGTTATGATTGAAGTACTATGATCCTAGCTTTGAATGTTTACAAATACTTTGGTCAACTCTTTGATGGTGCATGTCACCTCAAAAATTATTCTTTCTTTTTATCACTTACCTACTCGAGGACGAGAAGGAGTTAAGCTTGGGGATGTTGATACATTGCAAATGTATCTATAATTTTTGATGCTCCATGCTTGGTTTTATCCACTTTCTTGTGTTTTGTCCACACTTCGGAGTACTTTTCAAATGATTTCTTGGACTAACCTTTTAACAAGAGCCACAGTGCCAGCTGTCTGTTTTTTGTTGTTTTTGGTTCCAGGAAAGTCAGAAAATGAATATTCTCGGAATTGGACGGGACAAAAGCCAAAGTGCCTATTATTCTAGAAGACTCCGGGAGCCAGAATACGAGACGGAGAAGAGCCAGGGGTGGCCACACCACCTGGTGGCGCGGGCCAAGCCAGGCCGCACCAGGGGGTGGTGTGGGCCCCCTAGGCACCCCCTCCGTCTCCCTCTTCGCCTATAAGAAGCCTTCTGACCTAAAAACTCTGGGGGTTCGACGTTTTTCTAGAAGGAGTTCCGCTCCGCCGCCACCACCAGATTCCACGAAACAGCACCAGAAACTCCGTTCTGGCACCCTGTCGGGACGGGGAATTGGAGGAGATCATCGCCATCATCATCAGCATCGCTTCTCCATCGAACATCCATGTTTCCCCCATCTATGAGTGAGTAGATGAGATCGTTCATGTAATGGCATCAGATTGTTAGGGCATAGTGCCTAGTATCTTTTATTAGTGCTTTATGACTTTGTTGCGACTTGTTCTGCTTAATGCTTGTCACTAGGGCCCGAGTGCCATGATTTCAGATCTGAACTTATTATTGATTCATCATGATAGTATTGTTTTGGTTCTTATCTACAAGTTGTATACACACGTCGTTGTCCGGAACCTATGGTCCCGAAGTGACAGAAATCGGGGTAGCCGGAAGGGAAAGGCTTTGATGTGAGGATCACATGTGTTCATGGAGTGTTAATGCTTTGCTCCGGTGCTCTATTAAAAGGAGCACCTTAATTGCCAGTAGTTCCCAAGAGGCCCCGCTGCAAACGGGATGGTAGGACAAAAGATGTTGTGCAAGTTCTCATTGCGAGCACGTATGACTATATATGGAACACATGCCTAGGATTGTCTAGTATTTGGGTGGTTTATCTTATTTATCTACAATTGCCCTATGTTTTGATTGCTATGTGAATTGTCTTGTCCATGCAACGCCCGTCCATCCATCCCTATGCCTACCGCACTCGAATCCCACTGTTTACTGCTTTTGTTACTACTGTCTTTGTTGCTACTACTGTTACTTTACTATTCCTACTACAAAACTGTTGCTACTGATAAACTGCTGTGAGCAAGATTGTTTCCAGGTGCAGCTGAATTGACAACTCAGTTGTTAAGGCTGATAAGTATTCTTTGGCTCCCCTTGTGTCGAATCAATAAATTGGGTTTCACTTCCCTCGAAAATACTGCGATACACCACCTATACTTGTGGGTCATCACAGTCCGCGCGTAGGACATGTTCTAGTCCCGAACAAGTTGCGGCATCTCCTTTGCCTTGTCCCGCACTTGAAAATTCGACATGTTGTGCATGTCCGGAATCTTGAGAGCTTCGCCGATGTCCTCAAGGGATTGGTGGAAGTCATGAAGCAGGTCACCGACTTGGGTAAGCCGGTGGGTGCGGGGCTCGGTGGAAGAAGAGTCCATCAAGTTCAGAGGACCTATACATAAAAGAAGTTAAGAAAAATCTGACATTGATAGAAGTCGAAGAAAAAGACAAGTCAGACAGATGGAACATACCGAAAATGACGTCGTCAACTTTGGTCCTCTCTTCCTGTAGACTCTAGAGTTCAGACCGGAGCGCCTGGGAAAGGTCCCTCTCTCAGCTAAGCTCATTCTTGAGGTCCGAGATTGTTTTATCTTGAGTAGCGATCTTGCGATCACGCTCTTCAGTAGCCATGGAGGAGGATTCAAGGACTTGAGCTATGCTCTTTTCATGATTTGCCTTGAGCTGGTCCAGCTCTTGGCGAAGCTCCTTGTTCTACACTACCAAGGTCTTGAGGTTCTCGGCCTCTTCGATCATGGCGCAGGATTGTTTCACTAGCGCTGTAAGTCCAAAAGAACAACAGTTCAGAAAAATTCGACATTGAAAAAACAAAGACAAGGTTTGAGTCTCAGAATGTTTACCTTCAGCTTCATCCTTGGCAACTTTAAGTTCAACATTTTTAAGACAGAGAGCCTTGATCTCTCTCCGTTTATCACAGACATTCTTCAATAAATCCTGGTTATAGGAATATACTTTCTGGAAGTCAGAATACCCAAAGTCAGAAAGCTACTTAAGACTCGGGCTAATATTTTTGCTAATACCAGCACGAGCCTTGGGGGCTACACTAGTTCGTTCTTTGGCATCCTAATGAAGCATAACCCCAGATTATATATCCTACTTCATGCTTGGGGGCTAGAGGATATGATATGAAATAAAAGAAAAACAGGAGTTGGAATTCTGACTTACATATTGTTCGCAAGTGAGTTTATCCAAACTCGCGTTCACCTCAACGACAACCTTCTCAGTGAGAGTCAGAGGGGTCACAGGAGCAGTTGGAAGCTCCCCGGACCTGATCCTCTCGTTGCGAAGAAGCACTTGTTCAAGAAGATTGGAGTGCTTGACGTCCTCTGCTTCTTGCGCTTCTTATTCGGCAGATAAAGTACTTTTCTCTAGGCATTGCCTGGCGAGCCGCTGGATTTCTTCTGCAGATTTCCGGGACAGGCCAAACTTAGCAGGTCCCGGATTGCTGATTAGGTTTTCGGCGAAGGTTTCTGCCGAGGGATCATTACCCAAAGAGGGTTCACCCTTATCTAGATCTGACACACCCATGGTGATGTCAGTTTGCGATTCAAGGATCGCAAGCTCCGTGGAAGGAGCCGGATCTTCTGCGACGACCGGAGAAGGAATGATCGCCGGCGTTGCAGAGGTTGAGGGGCAGGAGTCGGAGGAGCTACGGCAGGGGAAGCTATGGTGAGCTTCGTCTGTCGCAGGGGCTTCGAAGAAGTTCCCTTCCCCTTGCCCTTGATGAGCGGTTTTGCTCTGAGAATGTAGTAAAGTCGGAAACATTACATCTCGGAAAGAAATTCGAGTAAAGTACAAAGGCGAAAGTTGTGATTTGAAAGTTGCCTCTTCACGACGAGCAACTCCTTTGTGCCAACATCCACTATCGGAGCTTTGCGCTTCTTGAGCGCAAGGTCCGGCAATGGAACTACTTCTGTCTCCTGAGAAAACTCAGGAGGATATCCTTCAAGCGAAGCAAGTTCCGACTCGGGGAGGTCAGCAAGCTGAAAATAAGAAAACATATCAGCATTGCAGTATAACTGAAAGATTGAAACACATAAAAGGTGTACTGATGGAAGCTTACTAGCACTATGGGGTTTTCCGCCGTATGCATATCCAGAGAAACCTCCGGGATTCTCCTCTCGATCCGCTCCCTTATCAGCCACTTGATCTGGCTTATGTAGCCCTGAGTTGTGTAGGATTTGGGGCTGATGCAGAGGGAGTCTTTTTTGGATGACGTGATGGAGTGCATCAGTCGATCCCCATGGTACTGAAGGGGCTGGATCCGACGTGAGAACCAGCATTGGACTAAGTCGGATCCCTTCAGTCCCTTGTTTTTGATCAGATATTCGATCCGCCTCTTAGCAAGGATCAGATCGTCAGAGAGAGCCGGAGCAGCCTCGTCCCAAGACGGTTGGGCCTTGGCAGCTCCGTCAACAAAAGCCGGCAAAGCAGTAGCTTTGCCGGGAGCCGGAATATCCCTATGATAGAAAAATGTGGCTGGCCATTGTTTGACCGAGTCACTAGCTAAAATTTTGGGATACGCGCACTCGCATCTAAGCGAAAATCTAATAGTACCGGTGATGTAAGGAACACCGGCGGTAATGGAGTTTCTCCGAACATGAAAATAGTACCAGAAAAGAGTCAAACTCGGCCTAATACCGAGAAAGCCCTCACACAAAGATGCGTAAGCGCTCATCTCTAAAAGAGAGTTGGGAGGAAGATGATGGAGTTGAACTCCGTAATGATCAATCACCTCGGAGAAAAATCTGAGGGAGGAAACGACAAACCTCTGTCGAGGTGGGTGCCGAAGTGGACCCGCTCGCCATCGCGCGGGTTGGGGACGGTTTCCTCGAAGCCGCTCCGCCAGTCGCCGGCAGCGAGGAACCCTTCCTTCTCCATGTTCTTGAGACCCTCGTCGTTGAGCGCGCAGAAGATCCAGAGCCCGCGAAAGCTCTCTTTCTCTGCCACCGCTTCCGCCGCCGCCGCCGCTGCCGCCAAGCCGAAAGAGGAAGATGAAGCCATTTCTCCGGCGAGCAGTTGACCTAGAATGGGCGGCGCTGGGAGTTCTTTGGGGGAGGAACGAAGGAGCTCTGTGCGCGCAGGGAGATTGGGAGGAGAGGATAAGGCAAAGGACTGGTGAAAGGAGAAGGAGAAAATCCTAACCCCTTATATCCACCTAACTGCGCCAAGATTCGTGCAAATGCTACCGTGTAACCGCCACGCGTCGTGGAAGGAACTGGGAAGGACCCACGCAATGATTACGTCGCCTCGATCTCCACGCATGCATTGAAATGGTGCCTCGGTTCCGCGAGCCGCGGAACCACCAACGGTCGTGCTAACGGAATGCCTGTCAGATGACGTGACTTGACCATGACTTGTGTCAGATGGCGTTAGAGACCAAGTTCCGGCTTAGTTTGAAATCAAGCTGGAAAATCCGAGTAACTTGTTGCTAGGTCCGACTTATTTTTTAAAAGACCCGGATCATATTTTTTGTTGTGAAGTTTCAGGAACTCTTCAAGATTCTGCAAGCCACAGATCAAGCTAGACAATGATAAATCTGACTTTGGATCTTGGAGGCCTCCGGGGGCTGCTGTTGGGGATATACTTTCCGGGTGTCCTCACAGTTCCTCACTGACCAGGGTGGCCCACATCGGGTTAGAGCTTTGCTTCACGGGCGGCCTAGTCAGGGAGAAAGACGGAGTCCAATCCAGCTACGGGAAGGCCCAGAAGACTTACCGACTTAGGCCCATAATGTTACTTGTAGTTCAAGAGGTACTCTGTAACCAACTCTTAGTCGTAGCCGGATAGATCTCTCCTGTAAACCCTAGGACGGATATCTATATAAGCCGTCCTAGGAGAGCCTTTAGGGAAACACTCAAAAACACATCAATAGTCTACAATCTCAACTAGCACGGGCGAAACCCTTGTAACCCATATTTCGGCTCTGCCATATTACTGGATTGCTAGCAGGAGTAGGATCCGTCCAAAGCCGGCAGATTCGAACCTGGGTAAACTTGTGTGCTCACCGTCCTGGAATACCGTACATCTCACACCCCTCTCTTCCGCACGCCTCGAGGACCCCCTCATGGCGTACTTGTCATCAATCCGACGACAGATCCACCAGTGTCATTCAAATGTGTGTTCTCTATAGAGACCACACATGGATCCACTAGTGTCATTGCATGTGTGTTCTTTTTAGTAACAACAACCAGAGTCATTGAAGTGTGTGTTCTTTTCACATACCACCTATGGATCCACCAGTGTCATTGCATGTGTGTTCTTTTCACAATCCACCCATGGATCCACCAGTGTCATTGCATGTGTGTTCTTTTTAGTAACAACAACCAGAGTCATTGAAATGTGTGTTCTTTTCACATACCACCTATGGATCCACCAGTGTCATTGCATGTGTGTTCTTTTCAATAACAACAACCAGAGTCACTGCATGTGTGTTCTTTTCACATACCACATGTGGATCCACCAGTGTCATTGAAATGGAGAATATCATTTTGCGGCCCGAAAGTTGGGGTGGCCAGGCAACGTGGTACCCGAGTTTCCTGATATCATCCGCAATGACTATAGTTGGCGTGCCAAATACTCAAAGGGTCCTTTTCGTCCCGAATTCAACTTTACGTTTCAATACAAAAAATCAGGCTAACGGGCGTCAAGTTGGGCCCCCTGTCAGCTTTCGTCGTTATGTCGCTGCCGTCGTCGCTGCCATGTAGGTTGCCATGTAGGCTTGCTGCGTTGGCACATGCATCCTTTACGCGTCTGCTTCTTCCTCCGGGGCGGCAATCTGTGGTCGCGGCCATGGCACAGAGCTAGGACTTGGACAAACCTGCTCGGCCCGTTCTCCTCCCCATCCTGAATCGGAGCTCACCCTCACCATGACCGCACGATTGGCACAACGTGGGGAAGGGAATTCATTCCCGGGTGTGATCTGTACCTATGCCGACCATGCTCGGTCCTGTTGGTCTCCTCCAGAATCCAAGCTTGCCGTCGTCGTTGTCGCACACGCATCAGCCACGGCGCCTTCCTCTCCACCCCAAAGCCACATCCACTCAGTTCGGCACAACGCCAACAAGGTGAAAATGCATCAAGTTTTCTTCTTGTGATTGTAGAAAAACATGTATGTACCGTGGCCGTAGCATACTCTAACAATGTACACATATATTGTGTACTAGATTTTCATTTGAAATTAGTAGCTCCGTGATGACGAAACATAGAGAACCTAAATGGAATGACGATGACGACCATGTTCTGTACTTTGCATTGCATCAACAAGTGCTCGCTGACGAAGCAAGTTACCAAGAGAGTGGAGTTCATCAGCCATTGCCAAAAAATATGTGAACAAATCAATGAGCGATTCAATGCAAATAAGCGCAAAAAAGCTAGATCCATGTCATCAATCATCAATAGGTGGCACATTCTAGTGATGCGTTCAAATGCGTACACGATGTATCATTTGCTTGAAGTGGTTGTTATCCTGAGCAAAAATGCGTGGTATGCACATTACATTTGTATGTTCTATGATGCAATTCTGTTCTTATGGGCGTGGAAAGAAAAGCTGGGCTTGACTGAATATTACGCAGTTAGGCGTAACTTAGTCTTACACAAATAAGCACAGCTTAGTCTTTACACACATAAGCGTAACTAATGATAAAGATAAAGACAAATGGTTCATCGGATCTGCCAGTATGAGCACTAGGTCCCTGGATCTGGTGGTATCGTCGGAACGAACCAGAATGCTGCGTTTGGCCGTCGTTCATTCTCCTTCAAATAGTACGACCCCACTGATGAGCCACTTGTAGGCCCCCTTCCCCCGACGTGGATTCGGCTCCAGGTCGGATCTGGAGTGTCAACATGATAGGCGCGTGAGTGTGCAACAAACACACAGTCTGCTATCAACACTGGAAGTGCTGGCACCTCAGCAACAACACTAGCATGTTCTTCCTGGACTCCGGCAGCAGCCTCAGTAGGTATTTCGTCAGCTTCACCACCAGCAGCATTAGCAAGTATTTCGTAAGCTTCACCAGCAGCAGCATCACCAAGTATTTCGTCAGCTTCACCAGGAGCAGCAACAGCTAGTTCTTCGTCAGCTCCACCACCACCAACACCACCACCACCACCACCACCAGCAGCAGCAGCATCAGGGGCCAGGGCTGCCTAAGTAATTACAGGTTCAACAGCTCTAGGGGCTCCAAAAAAGAAAGGGTAGTTGATCCCAAGAAACACAGATTCTCCCTTCAGATTGTTGACTCTGCTCCAGACTTGCTCTACTAGGTCTTCGGATGGGCATGCAGACCTCGAGAAAACGTGACACCGCAGCGATGGGTGTGAAGAAAGTTGTGTCCCCAAATGTTCTATTGTATCACCAATGCTGTTTAGTGCTCCCCTGATATGAATCCACAAGACTTCATCATGCTGTTCCGTGTTGTCTCCGAGAGGTGCCAGGAACCAGCGCCATGTCCCAAGTTCAGCATCTGCTACTGTATCTTCGATGACCGGAGCTGGAATTATGCGCGGGGCTGCGTGGGTACCTGCGTGTTACTAACGGTCAGTAAGCAGAATTTTGAATGGGATTTTACATGCTATATGACAACATGACTCACCCCAAATGGACGACTCCCAAACATGCATGTCGCCGCTAGGTTCAGTGACCTCATAAATGCGTTGCGGTCTCTACGAAGAGTAGCCGTAGGTGAAGACGGCGTCGACATACTTCTCCAGCCGCAGGAAGTCGTCGTGCAAGACTGTCCATTCCTTGTCTTCTGGGCATCTAATGAATGTGATTGCCTTGTCGAACACCGCTAAGAGGTCGTACTCCCAGTTCTTCCATGCCCCCTCCCGCGGTCTATGTGGGAGCTGTACCTTCACTAGCTCAATTTCTGCCATGTTGAACCTGTAAGCGAATTCGGAAATGTGCGGTGGCCACCCGCTGTTGAATGCAGTAATGTCGACACCCTTCAAAGATGGCACTGCAAGTCTCTTCGATCTGTAGCAATTTTTTAGAGTCCAAGTACTCCCATCCTGGGATAAAAGGACCAGCCACTCGCCGTTGCCACCCACCCAGTTCTGGTCATCTCTCATTTCCATCTCTTCTTATTCCTTGATATTCACCACTACTGATTCCGACCACTTATCCAGCAGAATCAGTTTTGCATGAATATTCTACAGAGTTTGTTGTCAGTTGGTACAATCACCTAGCATGGATTCCATTGCAAATACAATTTGACAACTGGACCTTTAGATGAAAGTACACAAAATATCGCCTAAATACAAGTGTCTCCTCAGATATCGCCTAAATTGTGCCTATGTCACTACGAAGAAACTCAATATAAGGAGCAGGAGCAGAGCCCCCTAGAACAAACTCCTGACGATGATCATAATTAAACAGATCGGGGCATAACAGCCTTAAATCGTCTAATCTATTTGTTTTTATTTTAGGAAACAGAATATCACCTAGCAGGCATTCCATTGCAAAATCGAAATTGACAACTCGTCTATCACCTAAGGTAAGACTGTGTCACTACGAAAATACCAGAATATCTGGTACGAGCAGAGCTTACGCTGAACAAAATAATCTTAAATGGTTCGATTTGTTTAAACCGCGCGTGCACACAACACGTTCGACGAAAGGAACATAGGATTCCGATGAGAGTTCAGCACATATGAATCAACGATATGACTGAACGAATAAGCTAGATACTGGAACTTATGTGGCCATCGCGGTCATCTGGCCATTTGCTGTTATCGGGGTAAAGAAGGCCTGGCGTGCTGAACGGTTGTTCGTCCATGTTCCGCATCGTCACCCGGTAGCCAGGGATGCAGCGAGCGAGGCGGCCGACTGAGATGATGTCCAACTTCGAGGCGATCTTGTGCACATTCGCGGCACTGAGGTTCGGCCATCCCCAATCCTCGTGGTAGCGGTCGCCCTAGCCATCCGCGTTGTCGTCACATGCCTTTCGCTTCAGCCTGCTGCTACCCCAAGCTCTACCCATAGTGGAAAATGGAGTCTGGAATCCGGTAGATTAATGGAGGCGTTGTGATAAGGAGGCGGATGGATTCGAGAGGGGGTGGAATCAGGGATGGGGGCAGTTGTTCGAATGGGGAGCGAATCTGCAAGGAACCGCCACCGCCGTCGGTTCTTGTCCGCGTGGAAGAAAAGAAGGGGGCGTAATTATTGAGGGCGGGCACCGGAACCGTCTAGAGGAAGTGAAAAAATAAATCGTAAAAGGGAAATGTGCGGCCCGCCTGTCAGTGAGTGAAGGTCGGCATGCATAAACGTGCCTACGTTTGAATTGATTCCACCGCATGCAAGTGGCGCAGAACAAATTTTAGGTAGTGCTAGCGTCGACGTGTAAAACCGCCGTTTTTCTCCACCTTCACCCTACTACGAACGGTCGTGCACCATTCCAGATATTGGTAAGGGCGGTTCCAATCTTTCACTTCTCCGTCTCATTTCCTCCTCCACGGCCTCATCGTCTTTCTCCTCCATGGCCTCATCCATTTCCTCCACCACCGCATCACCCTCTTCCTCGTATCCTTTCCCTCTTGCCTGTAGTCATGGACGCTCCGGACGTCCGAAATGACGTCAGGCAAGAAACTGCACACTTCGACATCGAAGTACATGGCGGGAAGAAGATCGATGCCGTCTACACCACCGACCCTCAGACGGTGAGGAACACTCTGAATAATTTCACGAGTTGGCTGTAGTTCGAAGAAAACAGGTTCGTAGGTCTCGACCTCGAGTACAACCGCGATTGTCGTAGGATCGCCGTGGTGCAACTCTCCATGAAGGGGCATGTCCTCGTATACCAGCCTTTTTGCGAGAAGGGGCCTGACGGGATCTGGTAGACTTTGCTGTCTTTTTGTTCCTAAACTATCTGTTTGCAAAAGTTATTGCTATATTATTTGTCTGAATTCATTTTCATGCAGGTGGGGCGAAAGCATTAGGGATCTATTTCATGAATTTCTTGTGAACCAGCACATAACATTTACTAGTGTTGACATCACGAATGATAGTAAACTGCTTGAAAGCCCGACTATCAATATTAGAATCCCAAAGGAGTGCAGAGTGGACATCTAGGAAATTTACTGGATCCCAGGGACGAAGGGCGGCAAGACCGGGATGGCCGCTCTTGCCTCCGAACTCATAGACCCGTGGTACGCTGACATGAAGGACAAATTGCCGAGATGTTCGTGGAGGCGTTTAGGGCACGATTACTGGGAGGATAAGCCACTTTCTAAACCTAATCTGAAGTATGCTGCAATTGACGGGTATGTTAGCCACGAGCTGTACTGCCAGATTGTAAAATCTCGTTCCAGGCATCGCATCATTGAACCACCACCAAGGCAGGTTGTTTGTCCCAGATGCCGGATCGTAGATGAATCTATAAACCAGGGCAAGCGACCGAAGGCATCCTGGGATCGGTTGCCTTCTCCAACAGGCTGGGATGTAGACTATTAGTCCATGATTGTTGTGTTTATGAAAACATATTATTTCATAAGTACACTATATGAGCAATTACGAACTGCTGTGTATTACCTTTGTCAAACTATAATCTGGTTTATGAATGTATCCTTCTCTATAATCTGGGTTTGGTTATGACTTATGACTGTATCACACCTTATGCATGTCAATCCTGGATTCTGCCGCATGCAAATGGCACAGACAGAATTTGTAAGAATGAATGTTGAGCATACAAAAGGGGGAATGTAATTCATAAAGGTTAAGTAGCTAATAGCACAGGGATCATGCGAGCTTGGTTCTTACACACATAATGCTTAGAAAATACAGGCGAGATAAAATACAGGCGAGATAAAACTAGGAACGAAATGCGAAACTAGTAGTGGTAAACAGCACACTCACCCACCCGCCAGATCCTGTTGAGCATCTCGTAGCAGACATACGCGTCCCTGGCTGCGTAGTTAATCGCATCGTAATCCAGGTGCCTCCACTCCCATCGCTCGTGCAGGTGCTTCGGGAACTCGATTTTCATGCCGACATACTCGCGGTCGATGATGTCGGAAGCGAGTCTAGCCATGCCGGCTTTCCCTGTACCGCCATCTGGGTAACTCCACAAACGTTGGAGATCGACGTGATTGACGACATGAACGAGGAGATCCCGTTCTAGCATCGGAGTGTCATTCTTGATGTCGACGCTGGCGAAGTAGATCTCCCTCCTGTGTAGGAACTTGCGAAGCTCCGGGCATACAGATTTGGCCCTACATACGTGATATAGTAGGCAGTGGTTGTGCATGGACAGCTGCGAAAGCGCCGTCCTCTTCCTATCTGTGGTATACTCGAGGTCAAGGCCGATGATCTTGTACTTGTCCATCGGATCTTGTAGCCACCGCTCGTACATTGCGATGACCTTGGCCACCTCCGCTGACGCATTTGTGTGGACGACCGTCGGCTTGGTGGTGCCATGGGCGGTGACGGTGTACTCGTCGGTGTAGTCGCTCCCGTCGCCGAACACGCCGTACTCTGCGTCCATGGCAGCAGCTAATGCGGCGACAGTGGCCTAGTTTCGGTAGTGGTGGCTGGGACTGGGCGTGGAGGTGGAGTGATCTGTTGCGATGGTATGGCCAGGCGGAGGCGGTGCCTGCGGCAGCGTCGATGGTTCTTGCGGTGGCGGCGCCGGCGGAAGGAATTAGTTGGGGATTTTTGCACAGTGATGTGCCAAGGAGACAAAAGGCAATGCTTAAATTCCGTTTACCAATATTCCGGTCATACCCATGCAGAAGCAAGTTTGACCGGGCGAGCACCGATGGTTTCCAAACCTAGCGATTAAATTCGGCGTCCGTCTCGGTAGGAGATCGGACGGGTGTGCGACGTGGCTTTGGCGTGGCAGAGACCGGTCACGTAGACCACCGTCCCGTTGCCGATCCGCAGCAGGTGCGCGGTGCTGACACGACGTAACGTGACAGGACAGAAGGAAGTGTACAGTTATTATTAATTCCTAACAAGTTTAAGAAGTGTAAGCATAGACATGGACCTAGCATCCCTGCACCCCGGGGCAGCCGCCCAGCCGATCAGGCCTGCCGATTGCGCAAAGCTTGTCTCGAATTTGCCAAAATGAACCTCGTTTTCCCATGCTTCTATAAGTTTCTCTGTAGGCCACTTGTGTAAGCATGCACGATCAAGCAACTTTGCAACACACGTGTCGGTGGAAAAGCATTAGGTTTCAACGCACCACATAGTTTAGGGATTTAGAATAGCTACATTGTGGAGCTCTAGCCAAATTGCATGGTAAAGCCAAATTCAGCTTTTTGTCAGATTTAGCTATAGCAACATTGTGTCTCGTTTGTCCTCACTTTTGCCCTCTCGATATTCCGAAGCTCTCACATGCGCTCGGAGGGGGGTT
This sequence comes from Avena eriantha, assembly GCA_910589775.1. NCBI lineage: Eukaryota > Viridiplantae > Streptophyta > Magnoliopsida > Poales > Poaceae > Avena > Avena eriantha. Next base: position 65,463 of record CAJUXJ010001644.1, read on the forward strand.
GTAACAACCTCGGACCCTACGCTCTAAGTTCAAGCCTGGATGAACCAGAAGTGGTTAAAATAGTACAATAGGGGCCCAGGGGCCACCCACATGTAGACCCGTCGGCCGTCCTAACCACTTCCAAGAACATCGGGACAAGAGCGAGCGGCGTAGGCAACAAGCGAAGAGATCAAATACATACACAAGTGAGTATGTATGCAAGATACCTTACAACAGTTCTCAGAGCCATACCATCTAAAAGAAATAGAAATATTGCAACGCCATATGGCAAGATCCAAATATCCTAGATAGAGATAATAGTGTAGGATAGCTCCTCATACATCAAACATCAGAGTATCAAGCGGAAGCGGGAAGCAAGATCCGAGTACGGACAAGAAGCAAATCGGCATAAGATGCCACATAAATAAGCACATCCCGCCCACAGATCTCACGGATCCCCATCCCCGGAATCTCTACACCGAGTGATCGTTGCCAACATCATCGGTCTCCTCCACCCAGTATCCATCTTGCGAATACACCTGTTCATCTAAATCAAACAATTTATCGTGTGAGACCCTAGGGGTACTCAGCAAGTCTTTATGCCTCTAAAGGGGACATATACCTGGGGTGACGCAATTGCAGCAAAAAAAATAAAAGCTAACAAGCCTATAGATACACGCTAACCATCCGCCTAACCAATGATAGGCAGATGTCCGTTAATTAGAAACAACAGTTATAACAGTATAAAGTAACAGATCCATCCTCCTTCTCGCTTACCAATGAGAAAGCGGACGAACAACCCATCTGTTGGCAGTTTTTATTAACCATTCCATGAGTATTGCACTATTTACTAGTCAGGTATTTAGTCAATTAAAAGAGGTACTTTAGTTATACTTGTCTATGATCGAGAAACTGTGCTCCAACTCGTCCATAACCGCGGACATGGTTTTCAGAAAGATTTACCCTGCAGGGGTGCACAAATAGCAACACACACTCGATCAACCTCGGAAAAACCAACTCAAAACCCAACGAGGCATTCACGACAAAGCGATCACCGGATTCATAAAATATTTTAGGGGGCCACACCACTAAGCTACCCGCAACGAAGTTGGCCGGCTCCGGAACGGACCCAGGGTTTGTGATGACGGGTGTAAACGACTGGGAACCCGAAAGTGTGACTGGGCTTGTCGATAACGCGAAAGCGTGGCACGATCCAAAATAGTACAGGTGCTCCACGCACAATCTTAACTAAAATAGTAAAGCATGGCATAGGTACATGATAGTAATAAAGCCCCAAACTACTTGTGGCCCCAAGAAATAGAAATGAATCAAGCTCTGGCTCAGGGGGGTTCATAAGGCCTCCCGGATATGGATAGTGAGAATAGTCAATGAACGGGAATCAAGTACTCGGGGTCCTACGGGACACAAGTGAGCACAAGAAAAAACAAATAGCAGATATTGCTCACAGGTGCCGCTTTCATTAGTTATCCCATTACTACTCAGGTTAAGTTGTTTAGGTACCTCGTTATCCATCAGACACTCACATACCCTACACATGCTGTTCTACGACTCGCATGGCTCAAACAACTCATGTAGTAATGGCTCATGGGATTGAGGAACAGGCTCGGTGGGGTTTAAAGTAAAGGCTATGCAGTTCTTGGGATTCAATTTAATGCAATCGCGACTCCATGATGCAAGAATAAGATTGAAGCAATAGGTACTATATGTATGCAAGCATGTGGTAGTGCTTGCCTAGTAGCTCAGTTGAAGCGAGAGGTGGATCTGGGTAGTACTCCTAGGATTCGTGATATTTCCCCTGCTCGGCGTCTATTCGAAAGAAGAACCAAACAAACAAGGGCCAACATAAATAAAATGCACAAGCATATATTATTCATATCATGGAATGCATAGTTAGAACGGGCTCATCGCGCTGATCGATTTAGACATATTATTTGTCAAATTTGGAATTATAGATTTAAAGTTATTAATTAATTAAGAAAAGGTCATTTTTAATGCAATTAGACAATTTCGAAAATTTAAAATAGTCAAACATTATTTTGCAAGGCAGATTTGAAATCCTCACATTTTTCTGATTCAAAAATTGGATTTACCAAATTAAAGATATTAATTTCTGGACATTAAAACATATTAAACAATTTCTAGAAAATATTTTTATTAAACAGAGAAAGAGCCGAGACTTTTTGCACACAGAGGAAGCTAGCCACCGTCACTGACAAGTGGGGCCTGCGCTGACTCAGCGCTCGCTGACGCAGCGGTTTGGGTGGAACTTTTGTCACCGCGGGGTGAGCTAGCCGGTGCGGATGACAGATGGGACCGGCGTCCGGCGGGTCCACCGCGCGCGCGACCCAGCCAGGGCTTGCCACGCGGCAGATCCGGGGAGCGCGGGTGGGAAACAGCGGAAGCCGAGGTACCGTTTCGTAAAAACGGCACGGCGGCAGACCGGTGGGGCTTAGAGGACCACGGGTGGAGGCGGGAAAAACCACCTCCCGCGAGGCTGACGAATCTGAAAAATTGTGTCTAGGAAAAACAGCAGCTGGAGCCAATTTTGGAGGACGATGGCGACGAATCCAGCGATAATTTGGAGGTGATATAAAAACGAAAAGTGTAGATCTCACTTCGCCCCAAAATGTTCGTGTACAAGGCTTCTCAAACGGAGGTCTACAACGGCCGGGATCTTGCGAGGAACAGAGGCAGAAAAACACGTTCGTCGCGCTGATCATTTTCGTTAGTGAACGCCTGAGATGCAGCGATCTTGCGAGGACGATTACTCCCGCGTCACTTCACCGATCTGACCGTGGCCTAGCTCGTTCGAAAGAGGGGAGGTAGATCTATGGGTTTGGTTCAGAATGCAACGCCGGCGGGGCACTGTGGCGTTCGGGATTCGACGATGAACAGGAGGCTGCGGGGGAAGCGTTGTTGCTGCTGCAGGCTGCAGACGCGACAGACAGTGCAGCGGCGGTGCATGGAGGCCGCTCGACGGAACGTCCGGCGAGGCTAGGCCGCTAGGAGGAGGGCTGGCTTGCCTAGGAGGTTGAGAGGCTCACCAGGGGGTCGCCCGTGACGTTGCTAGAGCGAGAGGTGGAGCGGGTCGGAGTGGAAGCAGGGGTACTGCGAGCTTCGGTTCCCGGCGGCTACGGCGTGTCCGGCGAGCTACGGCGAGTTCCGGTGAGGCGTGGCCGGTACAGGGTGGCGCAGAGGAGGCAGAGGGAGGTCCTGGTAGACCTGGGCGTGCTGCAACTCACCAGGTCGACGAGGGAAGGTGGTAGACAGGGCTAGGCTTAGGGTTTCGGGTGTGGCCTTGCCATGGAGGGTTGTTCGATGGAGGAGGAAGGAGAGGGAGTCTGGGCGAGTTGGATCTCGATCTGGGGTAGGTGGGAGGATGAGGATGGGAAGGGGAGGCCCTACCTCTACTTTTTGTAGAGAGGAAGAGAGGAGCACGACTTCGGCTTGGGGAGGCGCTCGAGCACGTGAGAGGGCTGGGGGAGAAAAACAGTGCACCGGCCATCTGGTTTGGTCGACCGAGAGAAGGAGAGGGGAGGCGTGCGAGAGCATGTTGTTGCCGAGCCAACTAGCAGGGGGCGCCAGGCTAGGGCGTACAGGGTGCAGAGGAAGGTTGGCCCAAGGGGGAAAACCTCCGGTAGGATAGGTTTAGGAAAGGTAGAAAGGAGAGAAAAAGATAGGGGTGTAGGTGATTAGGTCTAGCTTAGGGTTTTGGGTTAGATAGATAGATAGATAGAGAGAGAGAGAGAGAGAGAGAGAGAGAGAGAGAGAGAGAGGGTTCGGCCGAGCTAGGAAAAGAAAAGAGAGTTTAGATTAGGAGTAGATGTGGTGTATGTAGAATTAAGGAGAATTTTTAGTGTAGAAGGTTTATTCAAGATTTAACACAAGCTTTCAAAGAGTTCAAAAACCAAAACTCTCACATAAGCAACTAGAAGAAGAAGAAAATGTGGAATGGATATGTTGCATGGGCCATGCAAAAACATTAAATCCATACCCCATACTCTATTTTGTGAAAACAAATTAGACATATGCATGGGAGCATGTAGGTGAGCCCAAGGTTCTAAGATTTGACTTGATGCAACATTGGCAAGAAAGATTAACATTGAACCATCCAATTAGAGTGTGGGCATGAGTGAAACCTCAAAATCAAATAAAAGGACCCACATATGAAATAGGTGGGGAATGTCCACATGATCATGTGGCCATGCATGAACCTTAGATAGGCCACATTATATTTGTGAAAACAAATACAAGCTCAAAAGACCCCATTTAGACCCATGTACTCACATTTGAATAAAACCCAAGCAAAAGGTTGGAAGAGGTTGAATAGAAACATCAAATAGAAGAACTAGAATAAGATGGAGATGTGGAGCTTATATTTCATGCGACATGAAATAATGGTACCACACATAACATACATGCACAAGGGATTAACACATGGTTGGAACTAAACCCATATGTCCAAGAATTGAGGAAAATAAACATGAATAAATATAATGGAAATGCTAGTGTGTGTATGCCACTAGATAATTATATGGTCCCATTTATATTTAGATATGCCCACTCATATAGAAGTAAACCCTCTGAAGATGTAGAAGTATCCCCACATGTAGACCCACATCATTTATATTGTGAAAACAATAGCAAACACCATTGGGGCATGTGGGATAGAAGGAGATCCATCTTTATATATGTGAGCTAGACAAGACCCAAAAGAGAAGATGAAAAAACCCACAAATATTTTGGGATGGTGGAATTATAAGGTGATGACAAAGAAAAGGTGGTGGAGTTGAATAAAAGATATGCCCCCAACTCAACTTGGGCATCAAGCATTTACCAAGAACCAAATACAATATATCAAGAGCCAAATACAATTAATAATGCATATGAGATAAGAACCAAATGAAAAGGGTTTTATATGATGCTCAAATGCAAGGTGGCATGATGACATGAGCCTGATATAATTATGATGCAACAATTATATGTAGGAAGTAGCATTTTATTATTAGACCATGTAGCATTATAGATGTTAGACAGATGGGATGCTACAGGGGTGCCATCTGGTCAAAGGCTTGGCCGTTACGTGCGCCATGACGCCTAAAGTGGCCTTTTTAAAGAGCGCCTTTTCCCCTCTCTCTCTCTCTAACAGTTGTTTTTTTTGCCCAAAAAGGTAGGGAATCTAGAGCAGCTTCTCTATTCATTCATTGTTCCTTTTGCGATCGTTTTACCCCAATCTGGTAGCAAATCTAGAGTAGCAAAACAAACCAGCACCATAAATAAATTCAGTAAACAGAGCAGATGTAGATAAAGAAGCTAATATAGGTTATATAGTACGGTACTTAACGAGGTTCGACAATTAGGCTGCTCAGCAGCAGCAGCAGCGGGCTGCTTCAACACAGACAAGACAAAAGAAGCTACTTTACAGCAGCAGCAACAGCAGCAGCAGCTGATCAGTGGCCCCTCGTGGCCTCTGCCAGGAGGGCATCCGACTCCTCCCTCTGGCACCTCCTCCACTTCTTGCTGCCCAGCCCCTTGACCTTGGGCACCTTGGGTCTGGTCGGGGGCATGCGACCCTCCTCGATAGCCACCTTCTGGAGGTTGCGGAGGTGAAGACCGATCACCTGGTGCTTGGCCCTGAAGCCGTGGACGTTCACGGACTCGCCGCAGGTCCTCACGTCCTCGGCATGCTTCACGAGGGAGTTGAAGTCCGTGCCGCGGAGCCTCCTGGTGGGGCAGAAGGGGCACCTATACACGTTGCCGGCGAAGAATTTGTTGTACTGACCGGACTTTAGCCTCCTCACCACATGACGAGTCTTGGTGTCCTGCGACTCGTCGTCGCTGCGGAGGTTGCTGCTATCCTCCTGTTGGAAAAAAACAGAAGAGTGAAATAAAGACATGATTGAGATACTTTGATTATCGGGATTGATTTTTTGCATAAATTAACGGAATGAGATCTCCCGATTATTCCCCAAATCTCAAACCAAATCGAATACTGGTCCCAACTACGAACATGGGGATTCATCGAAAATCGAGATCTAGCACAATAGGATTAGCTACTGTAAAAAATACGAATAGCCGAGCCCTAATAACATACGATCTAGCATCCAACGATGGGAACAGGGGAAGAACAAGGGAAGGGGAGAAAACCCTGGTTACCTCAGACCACGGGTCGGCAATGCTGGTGTCGTACGGGTTCTCCGGCCTTATGTAGACAACCTCCTCGTAGGGGTCCCAACCGAGCGGGATCTGTCCGAGACCGGCGGGGTCTCCTCACTGGAGGCTACGGTGGATGCGGGGACGAGGACGGGGGGCTCCTCGCCGACTGCCTTGGAGGCACCGATGGCCACCGCGCCGATCTTCTCTGTTGCCGGTGTGGTTGGGGATTTGTTGGGCGTTTGTAGAAGGTGATGGGACAGTGGAAACGGTTGAGTGAGCGAGTGCGTGATGAGTGGGAGTGGGAGTGGGGAGGCCTCTATTAAAGGAGAAGGGAAGCGGCGTTTCGTTGCACTACTGTGCACCACGTAGGCTAATGCATCGTGCACGGCCACACGTGTCCGCTACCGCCCCGTGCACCGCACACGCGTATCGTGAGGCACGTTTTTTTCCCTCGTGTCTAACCATGGCGATTCAGTTGTACTCAGTTTTACCCACCAACTGTTGATCCTCTGTGATCTAGCGGACAAGATAACCATTATATCTGTCGGGGGCACCCCTCTATCCATGCAAAATAACGAGTATGCCACCGGAACTTTAACAACATAAATAGATGAATTTGAATATATTTTGAAGGGTACGAAAATAGAAATCCACATAGTTTAAGGGTCTAGATATGGTAAGAGAACTAAATATTATTAGTGGCTGGGCCAACACAGTGACGGGGTTGGTCGGCTAGGAGTTGCTAATTCCTAAGTAAGGGGACACTAGGCCGTTCTTGACATACTCCCTCAGGAACTTGCCATAAGCAACGTGCTTAGCCTTGGTCGCCGACTTGTGTTTACTAGCCGGGCTTTTACCAATGCCAACCGCTTGCGGAATCAAGCTGGCAATCCTCGGGTTGACTCCTTTCTTACAGAAAGGGCACCTGAGCTCCCCAAGTCGAGTGCGGAAAGGGATTATCCCGCTCTTGAGCTTCTTCATGACATGACGGCTCTTGTTGTCCCTGGTCTCCCTGTTAGAGTCCATCTCACTTGAATACACCTGTAATGTATGGAATACAAACCAAAATGAGCAAAATAATAAATATATATTCCTTCCACCATTCCAAGTTACTTTCGATGCAATAACATGTCTATACAGGTTCAGCAGTTCATTACGGCCGTCTCCCCAGCTCGCTCCTAAATTAATGTGGTTTTTGTTCTTGGTAACTTATTAATAAATAATATGGATTCATTCAGAACAAACTAGATCTCTCCATGTACCGGTTCGTACGTTGCATCTAATCATTAGGACTAGATTTTTTTATGACGCCTGGATAGATTAAGCTCGAGCAGAAAATATGAAACATGTAGAAATAGATGTACCTCCGGGTACACGAGCGGAGCGTGTTCGTCGAACTCCACGCCCTCATCGGTGCCTCCGAAGTCGTCAGCACCGGCGTGCACATGGTCCCCCAAGGGTTTGAACTGCACGTCCTCCTCGGCATGTGCTGCGTGATGCTCCTCCAGATCTGCCGCGTGAAGCACCACCCCGGCGGCGATGCCCGGACACTCACCCCACGCACTGGTTTCATGGAGAAGGTTCGTGCAAGTACGTTCAAGATTGTGGTGTTTTGCTGGATAGGGAAGAGAGAGTAGTGGATGAGTGCGAATGGAGGACCCGATAGGATGGGTTTTTAATGCGGGGACATCTAGGCCTCCTCGAGGGCCCCGGTTGATAGCTCTTCCGGTTGTGGCTGCCGCGTGGAAGGTTCGTGTGGTGGGGGCCTGACGGAAGTGAGAGCGTAGGCGCGCTGCGTAGTAAAAATGGTCTAGCCAGTGGTCCGTGGATGACCAGTTGCCGTGTAGTAGACTTGTAGCCTTTGCAGACTAGATTAAACATGACATGACCACTCGACCACTTTTTCCATGGACGACATCGTGTTCCTTCTTGTAGAAGTCTCGTTGAGGGAGACGCCCCATGCTGTCTCACGCTGTCCTATGAAGGGCACGCCGTGTGCAACGAGCCTCGTTGGATCACACAGGATCAACGGTTGGTGCGCACGATCCGCGTGACCTGTGACAACCAATCAGGGCTAGTAGACAAAGTGGGCATAGGTTTGGGCTTCTACGAGTGAGAGAGAGAGAGAGAGGATGTTTGTTCTTATAATAAAACCACAACCAAACATGGATCAACCACTAGAGTCATTGCATGTGTGTTCTTATACTAAAACCAACATGGATCGACCAGTGGTCATTGCGTGTGTGTTCTTTCCACAAACCACTTATGGATCCATAACAGTCATTGCATCTGTGTTATTTCCACAAACCACACATGGATCAACCACTAGAGTCATTGCATGTGTGTTATTTCCACAAACCACACATGGATCAACAATTAGAGTCATTGCATATGTGTTATTCCACAAACCACACATGGATCAACCACTAGAGTCATTGCATGTGTGTGTTCTTTTCTAGAAACCACACATGGATCCACCACTAGAGTCATTGCATGTGTGTTCTTATACTAAAACCAACACTAGAGTTATTGCATGTGTGTTCTTTCCACAAACCACACATGGATCAACCACTGGTCATTGCATGTGTGTTCTTTTCCACAAACCACACATGGATCCACCAGTGATAATTGCATGTGTGTTATTTCCACAAACCACATATGGATCAACCAGAGTCATTGCATGTGCGTTCTTTCGGCAAAGCACACATGGATCAACCACTAGAGCCATTGCATGTGTGTTCTTTCCACAAACCACATATGGATCAAACTGTGGTCATTGCATGTGGGTTCTTTTCCATAAACCACTTATTGATCCATTACAGTCATTGCATGTGTGTCATTTCCACAAACCACACATGGATTAACCACTAGAGTCATTGCATGTGTGTCATTTCCACAAACCACACATGGATCAACAACTAGTCATTGCATATGTGTTATTTCCACAAACCACACATGGATCAACCACTAGAGTCATTGCATGTGTGTTCTTATACTAAAACCAACACTACAGTCATTGCATGTGTGTTCTTTTCACAAACCACACATGGATCCACCACTTTCATTGCATGTGTGTTCTTTCCACAAACCACACATGGATCAACCAGTGGTCATTGCATGTGTGTTCTTTTCCACAAACCACACATGGATCCACTAGTGGTCATTGCATGTGTGTTCTTTCCACAAACCACATATGGATCAACTAGAGTCATTGCATGTGTGTTCTTTCCACAAACCACACATGGATCAACCACTAGAGTCATTGCATGTTTGTTCTTATACTAAAATCACAAACCAGCACTAGAGTCATTGCATGTGTGTTCTTTTCCACAAACCACACATGGATCCACTAGACTCATTGCATGTGTGTTCTTTTCCACAAACAACTTATGGATCAACAAGTGGTCATTGCATGTGTGTTCTTTCCACAAACCACATGTGGACCCACTAGAGTCATTGCATGTGTGTTATTTCCACAAACCACACATGGATCAACCACTAGAGTCATTGCATGTGCGTTATTTCCACAAACCACACATGGATCAACCACTAGAGTCAATTCATATGTGTTATTTCGACAAACCACACATGGATGAACCACTAGAGTCATTGCATGTGTGTTCTTATACTAAAACCAACACTAGAGTCTTTGCATGTGTGTTCTTTTTACAAACCACACATGCATCCACCACTGTCATTACATGTGTGTTCTTTCCACAAACCACACATGGATCAAGCACTAGAGTCATTGCATGTTTGTTCTATCCACAAACCACACATGGATCAACCAGTGGTCATTGTATGTGTGTTCTTTTCCACAGACCACACATGGATCCACCAGTGGTCATTGCATGTGTGTTATTTCCACAATCCACACATGGATCAACCACTAGAGTCATTGCATATGTGTTATTTCCATAAACCACACATAGATCAACCACTAGAGTCATTGCATGTGTGTTCTTATACGAAAACCAACACTAGAGTCATTGCATGTGTGTTCTTTTCACAAACCACACATGGATCAACCACTAGAGTCATTGCATATGTGTTCTTTCCACAAACCACACATGGATCAACCACTGGTCATTGCATGTGTGTTCTTTTCCACAAACCACACATGGATCCACCAGTGGTCATTGCATGTGTGTTCTTTCCACAAACCACATATGGATCAACTAGAGTCATTGCATGTGTGTTCTTTCCACAAACCACACATGGATCAACCACTAGTGTCATTACATGTTTGTTCTTATACTAAAACCACAAACCAGCACTAGAGTCATTGCTTGTGTGTTCTTTTCCACAAACCACACATGGATCCACTAGACTCATTGCATGTGTGTTCTTTTCCACAAACAACTTATGGATCAACCAGTGGTCATTGCATGTGTGTTCTTTCCACAAACCACATGTGGACCCACTAGAGTCATTGCATGTGTGTTATTTCCACAAACCACACATGGATCAACCACTAGAGTCAGGGCATGTGTGTTATTTCCACAAACCACACATGGATCAACCACTAGAGTTATTGCATATGGTGTTATTTCCACAAACACAACATGGATCATCCACTAGAGTCATTGCATGTGTGT